>JAHHZJ010000842.1:0-83847 GCA_021437245.1 Aegilops speltoides
CCAAATCCCAAAGAGAAATGTGTCTTCATAGGATACCCAAAGGAGACATTGGGTACACCTTCTATCACAGATCCAAGGCAAGACATTTGTTAAGAATGGATCCTTTCTAGAGAAGGAGTTTCGAAAGAAGTGAGGGAGGAAAGTAGAACTTGATGAGGTAATTGTACCTTCCCTTACTTGAAAGTAGTTTGTCGCAAACCGGTTTCGAGACATCTACACCAAATAGTGAGGAAGTTGATGATGTTGATCATGAAACTTCAGATCAAGTTACTACAAAACCTCGAGATCAACCAGAGTAAGATCCGCACTGAGTGGTACGGTAATCCTGTTCGAAGTCATGCTACTAGATCATGATGAACCTACAACTATGAAGAAGCGAGTGAGCCCAGATTCCGCAAAATGGCTTGAGGCCATGAAATCTGAGATGGGATCCATGTATGAAAACAAAGTATGGATTTTGGTTGACTGCCCGAGGGTCGCAAGCAATAGAAAACAAGTGGATCTTCAAGAAGAAGACCGACGGACGGTAATGTTATCCTATTAAAGCTCGACTTGTCGCAAAGGGTTTTCGACAAGTTCAAGGGATTGACTACGATGAGACCTTCTCACCCGAGCGATGCTTAAGTCTGTCCGAATCATGTTAGCAATTGCCGATTTTATGATTATGAAATTTGGCAAATGGATGTAAAGACTGCATTCCAATGGATTTTCGAAGAAGAGTTGTATATGATGCAACCGAAGGTTTTATCGATCCAAAGGAGCTAAAAGTGCGTCCAAGATCCATTTATGGACTGCAAGCATCTCGAGTTAATAAATGCTTGATAGTGTGATCAAAGCATTTGGGTTCATATAGACTTTGGAGAAGCCTCAGATTTACAAGAAAGTGAGTGGGAGCTCTATAGCATTTCGATATTATATGTAGATGACATATTGCTAATCGGAAATGATATAGAATTTCGATAGCATAAAGGGATACTTGAATAAGAGTTTTAAATGAAAGACCTCGTGAAGCTACATATTGGGCATCAAAATCTATAGAGATAGATCAAGACGCTTAATTGACTTTCACAAAGCACATACTTTGACAAAATTTTGAAGAAGTTCAAAATGGATCAAGCAAAGAAAGGGTTCTTGCCTCAGATTAAGGTGTGAAGTTGAGTAAGACTCAATGCCCCACCACCGCAGAAGATAGAGAGAAAATGAAAGATGTTCCCTATGCTTCACCATAGGCTCTATCATGTATGCAATGTGTTACGCACTGATGTGTGCCTTGCTATAAGCTTAGCAGGAGGTAACAAAGTAATCCAGAGTGGATCATCGGACGCGCAAGAACATCCCGAATACCAAAAGGACTAAGGATATGTTTTCAGATATGGAGGTGACAAAGAGCTCATCGAACGGTTACGTTGATGCAAGTTTGACAATCGATCCGGATGATTCTAAATCGCAGACCGGATACGATTTACACTAAACGGAGGAGCCATTGTGCAGTTCTAAACAAAGCGTCAGAAGCGGATCTACATGGAAGCGGAGTACATAGCAGCTTCAAGCGCTAATGAAGGAGTCTGGATGAAGGAGTTCATATCCCATCTAGGTGTCATACCTAGTGCATCGGGTCCAATGAAAATCTTCGTGACAAACCGAGCAATTGCCTTAGCGGGAATCCAGATTTCACAAGAGGACCAAGCACATCAAGAGACGCTCAATTCCATCCGGATTTAGTCCAGTGGGAGACATAGAGATTTGTAAGATACATTCGGATCCGAATGTAGGCACTCTGACTAAGCCTCTTCCACGAAAGCAAAACATGATCAACACCAAGACTCCATGGTGTTAGAATCATTACTATGTAATCTAGATTATTGACTCTAGTGCAAGTGGAGATAAGGAAATATGCCCTAGAGGCAATAATAAAGTTATTATTTATTTCCTTATTTCATGATAAATGTTTATCATTCATGCTAGAATTGTATTAACCGGAAACATAATACATGTGTGAGTGTATAAACAAACAGAGTGTCACTAGTATGCCTCTACTAGACTAGCTTGTTATCAAAGATGGTTATGTTTCCTAACCATGAACAAAGGGTTGTTATTTGATTAACAAGGTCACATCATTAGTTGAATGATCGATTGACATGACCCATTCCATTAGCTTAGCACACGATCGCTTAGTATGTTGCTACCGCTTTTATCCATGAATATACATGTTCCTTAAACTATGAGATTATGCAACTCCTGCTACGGAGGAACACTTTGGTGCTACCAAACGTCACAACGAATCGGGTGATTATAAAGGAGTACTACAGTGTTCTCCAAAGGCAGATGTTGGGTTGGCGATTTGAGATTAGGTTTTGTCATCCGATTGCTGAGAGGTATCTCGGCCCTCGTAATACACATCACTTAAGTCTTGCAAGCATTACAACTAATAAGTTAGCTGTGAGATGATGTATTACGAACGAGTAAAGAGACTTGCCTAACGAGATTGAACTAGGTATTGGATACCACGATCGAATCTCGGCAAGTAACATACCGATGACAAAGGAACAACGATGTTGTTTGCGGTCCGACCGATAAAGATCTTCATAGAATATGTAGGAACCAATATGGACATCCGGTCCCGCTATTGGTTATTGACCGAGACGGTCTCGGTCATGTCTACATTGTTCTCGAACCGTAGGGTCCGCACGCTAAGGTTTCAATGACGTTATATTATGAGTTTATGTATTTTGATGTACCAAGGAGTTCGAGTCCCGGATGTGATCACGGACATGATGAGGAGTCTCAAATGGTCGAGACATAAAGATTGATATATTGAAGCCTATGTTTGGAGTTCGAATGGTTCCGGTGAAATCGGATTTTACCGAACACCGGGTTACCGAACCCTTCCGGGGTTAATGGGCCTTAGTGGGCCATGAGGAGAAGAGGAAGGCTGGCCAGGGCAGGCGCGCCCCTCCCCAGTCCGAATAGGACAAGGAGAGGGGGCGCCCCTTCCCTCTTTCCTCCCCCAAGTCCTAATCCAACTAGGGGGAGTCACCCGTGGAGACCTTCAAGGCCTCCTAGGGCCGGCCGCACCTTGCTCCTTTATATACGGGGGCACCCAGAACACACAAGTTGATCCTGAGATTGTTCCTTAGCCGCGGTGCCCCTCCACCATAATCCACCTCGGTCATATCGAGGAGCTTAGGCGGCTGCGCCGGTAGAACATCAAGATCGCCACCACGCCGCCGCGGCCGACGAAACTCTCCTCCCCAGCTTCACGGATTGGAGCCCGAGGAGCGCCATCGAGCTGTACGGTGTCAAGAACTCGGAGGCGCCGGAGTAATGGCGCCGGATCGGTGATCGCGAGGAGAACGACGACTACTTCCTCTATGTTGTGATCGCCTCGCCCGGTCCACGAGGTACGAACAACACTTCCCTCTCGCTATGCATCACCATGATCTTCGGCGAGGAAATTTTTGAAATTACTACGCCCCCAACAGGTACAACCGCTATCAATAGTGCCCCAACCTAACTCGACGAGGGGACAAGGGCATTTAATGCCCGGCCACCGCTTCAACAAAGGTGAAGCGACCTTAGAGGCGCCACCGACGCCACGATGGCCTCCTCGTCATCTTCACTTGCCACCGCACCGCTTAGCACAAATTACCGCCACGCGCACCTGAGATCCCGCGTGACACGATCGGATGCGCCGGAACGGGCTCAGAGTGGGGCCCTTCAGCGCTTTGCCGCGTCGCCGACTTGTCGACCCGCAGCTTGTTGCCGGTCTCTAGGAAAGGCGCGCAAGTTTTCAAGTGTCTTGTTATTCTTCCGCAAGCCCTTTGCCGGTCTTGTCCTTCCCGGCAAGCTTTCCGGGCCTTGTCTTCTTGGTTAACACTTTGTTCTTGAATGGCAATATGAGTAGTGAAGGGTTCTGGACGCCCGCAAGCCTTCCGTTGGGACGTGCAACAAGTTCGGGTACTAAGGTACCCTATTAGTAACGACAGAGCCCCGGCCTGGCCATACACGGCCGAAGGCCAGGCCAGGCCCAAAACAGGCACGGCACGCGCCTGGGTCCAAACCAAACCACTCCATATCCACCGCCCTCCCAATGGCACCACAATCGCGGCCGTCGGGAGAATCGGGGCAATACTTAAATCCAGAAATGCGAACGCTCGCCGTTGTGATCCCACGCGCTCCCATGCGCTTGGGGTCACGGACGGGGAAGGGAGACGGCCATTGCGAGCAGAGGCAGCGGTCGGCCCCACTCCGCTTCTTCCTGCGGCCCCGATTCAAGCGAGAGGGGAGCAGGTTCGACTCTCTCATCTTCTTTCTTCAGCTCCGCCTCTTCTCATTCGCCATGGAGAAAGGGAACCCGCCCTTCATCCGGTGGCGGTGAGGGTCGCCAAGCGCCCCTCCCTTCCCGCGCCTGGTGGCAGAGCCACCATAAGGGAAGAGGGGGGCGAGGTCGACGAGGTCGAGGACGAGGTCGAGGCGCCGGGAAGAGGCGGGCGGGCGCGCCACCTCCGCCCGCCATTCGGCTTCCCCACGGCGGTCCATAGGGACGCACCTTGGAGTTCTTCGTCAAAGGCGCTGGCGCCTCATCCCTCCCGCTTCCAGCCCGCTTATGAAAGCTGGGGAGTTGGACCCGCCGAGACACGAGATTGCATGAGGGGTGGATCAGCGCACACGAGTCCGCTTGTATTCCCAGCCCTAATGTGCTGTATCTTGATCGTGGTGGAAGACGTCCCGCATCCACAGCCCGATGGAGGGGTTTACCTTCATTTTAAGTTAATGGAGGGCGATCTTCCCAAGGTCTCGGCTTGCACCGGGCGGCGCCGGGACAGTCCTCCGATAGTTAAGGCCCTCGAGCGAGAGGAGGGAGGAGAGCGACAATGGATGAGGGAGGGGGCGGATGGCGGCCCGACCAGGTGTCGGGCGCCGGCGCCACCGATGACCCCATCATCCAGACGCTGCCCTTGAACCCCGGTCGCCTCTTGGCGGGGCGAGGGAGGCTGGAAGGGAAGAGGGCTGGTGACAAGGCCACAATCGAGACGAGGCGAGTGCCCACAGGCCGACGCCCCACCCCTGCCTTCGAGCCCCGCTTGCCCGCCATCACTGCTCAGCCTCCGGACGGCCCCGGATGTTCTCTTGGTGTCTTGCACTGAGCTCGCCTAGGCGCCTTTGACCTTTTCGCCTTGACCTACCTCCAAGAGAGGGACAGGAAAGGGACTACGGCATCTTATCTTTTTAATTTGTAAGCCTTCGGCCTTAGCCGATCTAAAATTTGTAACCTCTTTCATGTTTTTCATCCTCTATGGACTGATGGGGATGTTTTTAATGAAAAGGATGCTTTATGTTATATCCTTTACTCAATTCCATCCCTTGTATGTTTTTACCCACGCTTTAGGGAACTTGCGGGAACACGCTTCATGAAATACCGGCGAACATCAGCAGTGCCAAGGTGTTGCCCGCAAGAAACCTTGTCGGGCTAGTTGCAGACACTTTCATTGTTGAGCGGACTCAAAACAAATTATGGGCTAACTTAGCCACAAGTCGATTCCTCCGCCGCATGTGTTTTCCAACGAGAAGTGCTCAAGGAGTATAACTTAAAATTTAAAAATCATGTGCTCAAACTTTGACAACTTAGCTTTTTCCGTCCTTGTCCCCAAGGCTTATGCTTCTATGAACGATGCCCAGTCCAATGTTTATCTTTCCTTCCAAGCTTCCGGCGTTAACTTTGCGGCTATGGTAGCGGCGGAAAGTTTCGGTAGCTGCAGCGCATCAGGCTTCAAAGACATCTTCCTCGAGGAGAAGCGCCATCTTGCGTACGCTCTTGCTCTAGCTCATCATGCGTAGCACTGAGGCGATCCGTATAGAAGTTCTGGGGGAGAACTGCTCGCCGTAGACAAGAGCAAAGGTCTCGGACTCAAGCGGCAAACAATTGACCTCAAGAACTTGATCCCGATCAGGTTGTCACCTCCTCGCTGCTTCCACTCCGGCCACTTCGTGAACTTGTCGATCGCCACGCATAGTATCAAGCCCCGACGGGAAGGCCAGAATGTGGCCCGCATCAAAAATGGCCAGGATAAAGGGATTGTTTGGAGAGCTTGAGCTAGTTGATGTATTTGTTTGGTGGAACTGCACGCTTCACACTTGGTTACTTGTGCAAGATCCCGAGGGCTGTCGGTCCGAAGAAACCTTGCCAAAGCTTTGCAGAAGTGTTCTTTGCGCCAATGTGGTGACCACATATGCCTCCATGTATCTCCGCCAACAGCTCCCGCCCATCTTCCCGGAAATGCACTTCAATTTCACTGTTGAATCTTTCGACAGATGTCATCGGCTAAACGGTACATACTTGATTGCCGGGCTACTTCCCGCTTCTTCTTGCTCTTCGAAGTTCTCCTATTTGAAGGAAATGGACGATTCGTTGCCCATGCCGAGCTTGTGGCTCAACGACAAGGACTAAAGGCACAAATGCTGCTGCGGGAAATCCGCTTACCGGCAAGAATCAGGATCCCGCCGAGCATGATGCTCCCGGCAAGCGGTCGGACACAACTTGTCGGGAGCGTCCTTCAACGAACAAACCTTAGGGCTTGTCGGAGTAGACTGCTCCTCAAGACTCTTCGTGTTGATCTTGGGGACCTTCGACGGCGGCTTGGAGCTCCACGAAAGTAGTCGCCAAGAACTAACTTTCTTCTTGCCCAGGATGGTGTGAAGATGGTTGAGTTAGCTTGAGCACAAAATCCTCGGTTCCATTGTTAACTTAAGTGGCACATTTTGACAGGCCATTTGCAATGTCGTCGAGCTCCGGAACATGTTCCATCTGCAGTCCAAAATGCTCTTCCACTTCCTCACTTCATCGATGTAGGCTTCCATCACGGACTCGATAATCTTTGTTCACTTGGAGACAAGCGTGAATCACCCCGAATGAGCTTTTGATCCCAAGGTCCGCCATGATCTCGAGTCCGCAAGCAAGCCTTCATACTTGCAGTATTGTTTGTTGCTTGCTCCTTGGGAAAGTGATTGGATCACGATTTGAGGTGCTTCCTGGTGCGCAAGTAGTACGCCCGACCGGGCCTTTGCAGCGAGAAGGCACCGCCAAAGTACATGATCCATTCTTTGTTTGCTTCCTTGACGGGATGCTCCTTCCGGAGTTTCTTCATCGTGTTGGCCCCATTCTGCTATGAATTCTGCCAATGCTCGGCTCGATAGTTGAAGTACTTTCAAACTTGAGGCCAAAGCTTGACAATTTAGTGCCCACTTGACAATCCCGCCTGTTTCGGATTCGTAATATCCTCTTCAACGGAAAGCGAGTGACGATCGAATCTCATGTGCTTGAAAGTAATGGCGAGCTCTTGAGGCCATGAGAAGGCCGAAAAGCAACTTTTGCACACCGTAGTACCTTGATCTAGCCCCTTGTAGAAGGGAACCACAAAGTAAACCGGGCCGCACCATCTTCTTCTCGCTTTCTTTCCGTGGCTGCGCAGATCCATCCTTGCCGGAACCGAACTTGTCGAGAAGCCCCGCTTCGGACTCGCTTGGCCGCGGTGCTCATCATCCGCCCTCCGCATTAACGCAAAGCACTAACCATTTGATTGGTTCCGCCAGATATAGCAGCAACTTCTCGTGGCTTAGGTGCAAAGTATTGGAGTTGAGGATAGGTATCTTTCAAGTCCCGCAGACTCCGCTCCGGAGTCCATTTCATTGACCCGCTTTTTCAAAATTTTGAAAATGGCAGGCACGCCAACAGTTAGGGATGAATCTCATCAGAGCAAAGAACATAGCAAGTTTCGACATCCTGACGCCCTGGCTTCCGACCGCTCGATGGCTTTGATCTTGTTGGGATTGGCTTCATCCCCGCTGAGATAAAAGAATCCGAGAAGCTTGCTTAAGGAACCCAAACACGCACTTCTCGATTCAACTTGAGATTGATCTTGCGCAGATTTGCAAAAGTCTCGCCCAAATCTTGGATCAAAGTTTTCGTCCTTTTTGACCACTATATCATCCATGTAAGCTTCTACATTTCGCGTACGTGGGCTCAAAAGCATGACCGACTACTTTGCAAATGTTGAACCAGCATTCTTTAGTCTCGAAGGCATTCGGACAAAGCAAAGACGTGCTACATGGAGTAATTAATGCGGTTTTCTTCATCCTCTTCTGCCATGAAGATCTAATGATATCCCGAGTATGCATCAAGGAATGAAAGGCATCACATCCCGCCGTGGAGTCGATAACTGGTCAATGCGGCAAGGGAAATGGATCCTGGGGACAAGCTTTATTAACATTAGTGAATTACAAAGCCTCCACTTCCCGCTTGCTTTGGCGCGACCATCGGATTGGCTAACCACGCTTGGATGGAGTACTTCCTGACAAGGCCTGCTGCTTCCAACTTGATCTCTTCAAGAATGAATTTTGTCGCCCACCGCTTGCTTCCTAACTCTCGCTTGACGGGCCGCGTGAGGACAGAGCAAGGTGGTGCTCAATTACTTTCCGAACACCGGGATGTCGATGGTTGCCATGCAAACACATCGACATTCGCCGCAGGAGCAACGGCCGCTTCCTATTTATGGTCAAGCTGGGCACCGATGGTGAAGGTACCACCAAGGCCGCCCTCCTGGGTCACTTTTTGGTCTCCTGCAGCTGTTCGCTTTCTGCACTTGCCGGTGGAGCCCGATGGTGCGCCTCGACGGAAGCGCAGCACCAAGAGGTGCGCTTGCCGGAGTGGGCATCGAGCTACTTGCCGATTTGGTCTTCTTCCCCCGAGCTTCAAGAAGAAGTGGTTTTGCTCCTCCCGCCTCGAGATCTTGCACAGAAAGTGATCCTTCTTGTCGCCTCGACGAAATAACACTTTGACTGCATTTGAGACATTGTAGGCGAGGAGAGGCTGCCATGAACTTGAAAGCGTCGACGCCGAGATCCCAGTAGGCAAATGGAAATCAGAAATCGAACGTGATTTGGCCAGTTGCCACAAATGTCAGGCAGGGATCTTTCGCTTGCTCCCCGGTTAATTCCTTGAAAGGTACCGTTCGAGTACCGGACTGAGCTTTTGAGTACCGCAAGGATCAGATTCAGGCCGCTCCCACAACCAACATTTTGTGACCTTGAGGTTGCGGATGGTTCAAACAACATCGGCAGCACCCACCGCGTTGATGCGATCGGGTGATCTCAACATCAAAATGATGGGCGGACCACTTCGAGGCTTGCGCGATTCAACGGACGGTTCGCCGCTCACTTCCCGCACCAACTGCTTGAGTTGGCCAGGTTGCGGAAGCGCTTACAACGCACGTAACTCTGCCTTCAACTCCCCGTGCCGGTCTCATCCCTCCATCTCATCATCTTCATCTTCTCGCCTGCGACGCGGAGGCCTGCCTCTTCCGGGCCTTGCCGCGGCCTCCGGGGACGCTTGCCGGATCCTCCGCCACCTTCCGGTTTCCTTCCGCGGCCAGATTCAGTTTGAGTCCATTCGCCAACTTCTTGGTGCTTTGAGATCATGGCCGCGTGACTTGCAATACCTTGTCGGAGCTCCGCTTGTCGGCGCCACCACCCCGCCGAGTCACTTCATTGGCCTTTTCGGCCGCTGGGCCGCTGGACGCCGAGACTCAGCACATCTGCCTTTCTTCGTTATTCCGGCCGCTTCTTTGCCGAGGGGCATCCTCACCGTCCATCCTTCCGCCTCCGGGTTTCCCTCTTCCCGCACACTTGTCGCCGCAGCATTAGCTCGCGACATCTCCGATCTTGTAATCGCCATCTCCTTCATTCGCGTTAGACGTTTCGATGGAACGCCCGATAACCGCGCAGGTGGACGTCGGATGTTGCAGACGCTGAATTCGTATGTATGCGCAAGGGTTCTTTTTCCGGGCGAAGCGATGAAGATCGCTTCCGACCATGGGGTTTGTCACCAAAGGCGCAATGATGGACAGGTCCGCCACAAGGATGGAGTTGTCCGCAAGTGCATGACCAAGATCCACAGCTTAGCCGGCCGTGTTGGCTAGATCTTTCGCCGCGCCGAGCCTGCCCGATGGTGTGACGCTAAGGAACTCCGACGATGTATCCTGCCATCGATTTCGTACATCTGCTTGAATTTTGGATCCACGATTTCGGCTACGGTGAACAGGCAACCGGCCGAAAGTCGCCGGTTCTTCGGCGCATGCCATCAAGGCCTAGCGCTGGGTCGATGACGGCTTTCCGCGCGCAGACGAAGCGCCTTCGTGTCGCCGTTTTGAAGAACTTGGCGTGATCCCGATCGCTGGGTCCGACGACGCGTGGAGCGCGTCGAGGTTCCCGGCGAGTGGCGATCTTGGCCGAGGCGGGAGTGCACGGTGGTCCCCCACGTCTTGTTTGCTGCCATTGGCGCCGCCTTGCCGGGCTTCATGTGCTCGTTGCCGGGCTTGCCGCACGGCCGGCGAGGCTCGATGGTGATCCCCGGCCGATCTTGTCCGGCGCCGAGGGTAATCCAGAAGACGGCTCGCCGCCTCGAGTCTTGGGCGGCGGTGGCGAAGCGACGCGGTGGGATATGCTCAAACTTCTAACAGGTTAGAAGGAGCAACATCTCGCCCAGGCGATCGAATACGCGCGCGCGGTGGGCGAGCCGGCCTTGAGCATCCCGCGATCCGGCCGTTGGCCTTGTTCCACGCAGCACGGTGCTAGGGAGCACCGTATGAATGATCTTGCACCCAGAGGGGTGCGGATGGCGACCAAGCTTGGGGCCTTGTCCTTGGACCGGTGAGACGTGAGTCCCCATCGGGCGCCTGCCTCCGCCGGGCCCATCCCATCGCCGCTTGCTTCCGGGCGGAGGATAGTCGCAGACGGAGCGCCACCTCCGAGGCCTTCTTCTTCGGGGCATGTCGATGAAGATGTTGATGCAGCGCAGACGCCGGATCAGCACCGACGACTCGACGCCTACCGCGCGCCAAAGATGTCGGGAAGAACACCTATGGGGCAGGGCCTTTTGGTCCGGCAAGGAGCGGAGGGCGACGAAGAGGATCGGCGAGCACGGGATTTACCCCAGCCGAGCTCTCCGAGAGATAAACCTCACCGCTGCTTTGTGTTTCTATCGCTTGCTCAAGAGCGGGATGTGCGTAGTTTCAATGAGTCGAACCCTTCTACGGCGCATGGGCCTCCTTTTTATAGTTCAAAGGGTCACCGGTGGCAACGCAGAAGAGGTAAAACGAAAACGTTTGGTACAACCGCTATCAAAAGGTCCCACCTAACTCGACGGCAGGTGTCTGTCAAAACCGCGGATCTCGGGTAGGGGGTCCCAACTGCGGCCTAGGCGGATGGTAACAGGAGACGAGGGACACAATGTTTTACCTGTGTTCGTGCCCCTCGATGGAGGTAATACCTACGCCCGCCTTGATTAATATTGATGATATGGGTAGTACAAGAGTAGATCTACCACGAGATCAATGAGGCTAAACCCTAAAAGCTTGCTATGGTATGATTGTTGAGATGTAATGTTGGCCCCACGGATTTCACGCCCTCCGTTTATATAGGCACCGGAGGCTAGGGTTCACGAGTCGGTTACAATGGTAGGAGATCCACATCCGATTGCTGCTTGCCTTCCACGCCAAGTAAAGTACCTTCCGACACGGCCAGTCTTCAATTCTATCTTCGAGTCCGGAGTCCGCGGATATTGATAGTCCTTGTCCGGACACTTCTAGTCCAGACTCTCAAGAGCTCAACCCTTTCAATGACGATAAGTCCGGCGTGTATAATGTTCGGCATTGCAAGGCGGGTTCCTCCTTGAATAATCCAGAGAAGATAATGAACACCGTGATAGTGTCCCCTCGCAAAATAATTTCACACCAACGAGAGAATAAAACACATACACCGATCCAATCACGACGATATGCGATGACATCAACCGCAAGCCTTCGCTTTAATTGTTTTTTACTATTCCACCTCAGAGGGCGGCTTCTTGGCACGCCCCGTCAAGGCAGATCGGTTCTCTTCCGGATTCTCATCAATACGGGTAATCCAACCTGCCATTGATGGTGGCGCTGGGGATTGCGAAGTTTTATCAGGTGAGGGACGATAGTTTTGTCCTCCATATATAAGGGATAAGGATTTACCTTCACCCACGCCTTCTTCCTCCTTTGCTCATCCGTCCTCAACCAAGTCCAACGTCAAGTCGCGATCCACCTCGAACTTCTCCAACATGTCTTGAAGGGAAATAGTGCCCTAGAGGCAATTAAAAAGTTATTATATATTTCCCTCATATCATGATAAATGCTTATTATTCATGCCAGAATTGTATTAACCGGAAACATAATACATGTGTGAATATAGACAAACAAAGAGATGTCACTAGTATGCCTTCTAGTTTGATCGCTAGCTTGTTAATCAAAGAAAGTTATGCTCTCCTAACCATGAACAAGGAGTTGTTATTTGATTTGTCAAGGTCACATCATTAGTAGAATGATCTGATTGATATGACAACACATGTCCATTGGGCTTAGCACATTGATCGCTTAGTCATGTTGCTAGATGCTTTTATCCATGACTGTATACATGTTCCTATAACCATGAGATTATGCAACCCTGCCAATGGAGGAACACTTGGGTGCTACCAAACGCCACAACATAATCTGTGATTATAGCTAGTACCAAGTGTCACAAAAGGCAGATGTTAATACATTTCGAGATTATTATTAGGTTTGTCACTCCGTTTTGCTCGGAGAGGTATTCTCGGCCCTTCTGCAATGCACATCATCATGTTCTCAAAAGTATTGGTAACTATTGAGTTAGAAGTGAGATGATGTATTATTAATCTTGGTACCTGATTTACGGTAACGAGATTGAAATTAGGTATTGATACCGACGATATGAATCTCTGGCAAGTAATATACCGATGACAAAGGAACAACGATGCTGTAAAGCGTCCGACCGATAAAGACCTCTAGAATATGTAGGAACCAATATGGGCATCCAGGTCCCGCTTATTATTATTATTGACCGAGAATAGGTCTAGGTCATGTTCACATTGTTCTCGAACCGTGAGGGTCCGCATTTATTGAAGCCTTTTCAAGGACATTATATTATGAGTTTATGTAGTTTGATAAATCAAGAAGAGTTCTGGAGTCCCTGATGAGATTGGCAACATGACGAGGAGTCTCCAAAATGGTTTAGACGTGAAGATTGATCATATTGGACGATCATATTCGGAGTTCGGAAAGGTCTCAGTCTGCCCAGTATTTTCGGAGTACCGGAGAGTTACGGAACCTTCTTGCAACAGCATGGGCTCACAAATATACTGATTGAAAGGGGAAAGAGGCCAAAGGAAGAAGGGCGAGCCCCCTCTAGTCCGAATTGGACAAGGGCAGTGCCTATTCCTCCCCTCCTCCCCCTCTTCCCCTCTCCTACTCCATCATGATAGGGAGTCCCTACTCCCATGAGGTAGGACCCCTGGCCGCCTCCTAGGGCCTCCCACCCTCCCTCCCTCTTTTATATATCAACAGGGGGCACCCATAGACACACAGAGACACAAGTTTGACCTACGGATCGCCTTAGCTGTCAGCGGTGCCCCTCCACCATATTCCACCTCGGCCATAATCGCTGCTTAGGCGAGCCTAGGGCCGGAGAAACATCAAGATCGTCACCACGCCGCAAGGCCGAGAGAACTCTCCCTCGACCCTGGCTGGATCGGAGTACGAGGGACGCCATCGAGCTGCACGCAAGCCAAGAGAACTGGGGCGCCGGAGTAACGCGCCGATCGTCGGATCGCGAGTATAACGATCGCGTCACTTCCTTCTACGCTGTGATCGCCCGCCTGGCTCGCTGGGGTATGTGGACAACACTCCCTCCGCTGGTGATGCATCACCATGATCTTGCGTGTAGCGAGGAAAATTTTTGAAATTACTACGCCCCCAACAAAGCGGCATCCGAGCCTAGGGTTTATGCGGTTTGATGTTTTGCACGAGTAGAACACAAGTGAGTTGTGGGCTATATGTCACACTACCCACCAAGACATGTCATACTTTTGTCTAGCGGTATGTGAGATGAAGCGCCCGGACCGATATTACGCAGATGCTTACGCGAAGACTGGTTTCACCGCCACGGTAGCGCTGCTTAAAGGTGACCGTGGGTGCCTGCCTCTCACTTTAGTTGAAGCCGGAAAGTGGCTACGCCCGGTCCTTGAGAAGGTTAAACGGAGTCTATTTGACAAATATCGCTGGGTTTGATGCGAGGTGAGACTGGTTCTTGCTTGCCTGGCAGTAGCACGTAAAATTTGCAACAACAGTAGAGGGACGCCTAACTTGTTTTTGCAGGCATGTTGGTGATGTGATATGGTCAAGACGTGATGCTATATTTTATTGTATGAGATGATCATGTTTTGTAACCGGGTTATCGCGTAATGGGGTCGAGCCATATGGTTGTCGCTTATTGTATGCAATGTAATCGCTCAGTAATGCTTTTACTTTATCACTAAGCGTAGCGATAGTCGTAGAAGCATAAGATTTGCAGACCTGGACAACGATGCTAACAAATGGAGATCAAGGTGTCGCTACCGTTGACGTGACTTATGGTGATCATGGTGGTGCCACGAGATGGAGATCACAAGCACAAAGATGATGACACCACATCATATCACTTATATTGATTTGCATGTGATGTTTATCCTTTATGCATCTTATCTTGCTTTGATTGACGGTAGTATTATAAGATGATCTCTCACCAAAATTATCAAGAAGTGTTCTCCCTAGTATGCACCGCTGCCAAAGTTCGTCGTGCCTGCATACCACCACGGATGATCGGGTGTGATAAGCCTCTCGTCCATCTACAACGGGTGCAACCGGTTTGCACATGCAGAATACTCGGTTTAATACTTGACGAGCCTAGTATGCAGATATGGCCTTCGGAACACGGAGATCCGGAAGGTCGAGCGTGAATCATATAGTAGATATGATCAACATAAGATGTTCACCATTGAAAACTACTCCATTTCACGTGATGATCGGTTATGGTTTAGTTGATTTGATCACGTGATCACTTAGATGACTAGAGATGTCTGTCTTAAGTGGAGTTCTTAAGTAATATGATTAATTGAACTTAAATTTATCATGAACTTAGTCCCGTAGTATTTTGCAAAATTATGTAAGATCAATAGCTTATGCGTTGTTGCTTTCATATGTTTATTTTGATACGTCCTAGAGAAAATTGTGTTGAAAAATGTTAGTAGTAATGATATGATTTGATCCGGTGATCTGAAGTTTATCCTCATTGCCGCATGTAAGAATTATTATGTCCTTAATGCACCGCTAGGTGAGTGCATCTATTGCATGAGCAGATGCGTACGTTATGAACGCATTAGCTCAACAGTGATGACTACTTGATAGTTTTGTGCACCATGCTTTATGGCTTAGAATCGGGACTTCAAAGATGTTTTGGAACATCATGGACCATATGAGATGTTCCGGAATTGAAGTTAATATTTCAAGCAAAATACGCGAGTTGAGAGATATGAAAGTCTCCAACAAGTTCTATAGCTAAAAGATGGAGGAGAATCGCTTTCAACTAGTGAGCATGTGCATCGTATTGTCCGGTACTTCCAATTGCTTGAATCAAGTGGGAGTTAATCTTCCGATAAGATAGTGATTGACGTAATTTTCTAGTCACTCATCACCAAGTTAGTAGAACTCGTGATGAACTATAGAAGATGCAAATCATTTACGAAAATGATTCCCAGCCTTTTGATGTTGAAATCGATTAAGGTAGAAATCAAGAAAGAGCATCAAGTGTTGATGGTCGACAAGATCACTAGTTTTGCAAGAAGGCAAGGGGAAAAGAAAGGGGAATCCCAGTAGATTTGACAAGCAAGTTGTCAACCGACGAAGCCCAAAGCTGTCCGCTACAAAGTATGAAACTGAAAAGCTTAATCGCAAAGGAAATGGTCACCGAAGCGAACTGCACCGAGTATTTGGTGGATAGCAAGGATGGCAAAGATAAAGGTATATTTGATATACATGTTATGAATGTATACTTTTACTAGTGTTTATAGCAAACCTCGGTATTTGGAAAAAATCGTCTCAATTGCTAAGAGTAGTAACTGAAACGGAGTTGCGTAACAAATGTAAACTAGTTGGAAGAGTGAAGTGACGAGTGTGTGTTGAAAGTAGTTTCCAGATCGATGTGATCATCAATGCACACTCCTTATACTTCTTCGGGATTAAAGTTGAAACCTAAATAAATGTTATTTTAAAAGTTTGTTGAGCATGAATATTGATTTGATCATGTTTATTGTAACACGGTTATTCATTCAAGTAAGAGAATAAATCATATTCTGCTTACATGAATAAACTCTCTATATGGTTACACACCCAATGAAAATGGTCGCTGGGATCTCGATCGTAGTGATAAGCATATTCAGAATATTGAAGTTCAAAAGATGCAAAGTTAACAATGATAGTGCAACTTATTTGGTAGCACTGCCGCTTAGGTCATATTGGTGTAAAGTGCATGAAGAAACTCCATACTCGATGGGACTTTGGAATCACTTCATCATGAATCACTGATGTTTCTATCTAACCGTACTCATGGGCAAGATGAGACTAAAACTCTGCTTCTCCGGAACAATGAAATGCTTTTTACTGATTTATTGGAAATAATACATACCAAGGTAATGCGATCCAATGAGTGTTGATGCTCGGTAAGTATCATGTATTTCGACCTTCAAGATGATTTGAGCAAAGATATGGGTATATCTACTTGATGAAATATAAGTCTGGTAAATAGTTGAAAGGTTCATAAAGAATTTCAGAGTGAAGTGGAAAATCATCGTGATAAGAAAATAAGTTTTTCAAGATCTGATCTGGAGATGAATATTTGACGTACGAAGCTATCTTCAACTAAAACAATGTGGAATAGAATCAATAATAAATGCCACCTCGAACACTACATCACAATGGAATGTCCGAACGTCATAATCGTGATTTTTACTAGATATGGTGCGATCTATGATGTTCTTAACGATTTACCAATATCGCTTTTGGGACTATGCATTACAGACAAATGCATCTAATGCTAAATAGGGCACCATCTAAACTGCTGAGATTTGACACTTCATATTTAATGTGTATTAGCAAGAAACCAAAGTTGTCGCTTTCAAAGTTTGGGGCTATGCTTATGTGAAAAACATCCCTCTTTCAAGGAAGCCCAAACCCAAATCGAGAGAAGTAAGTGCTCATAGAATACCCAAAGGAAACTATTGTACACCTTCTATCACAGATCTCAAAGCAAGATTTTCGCTGTTGATAAATGGATCCTTTCTAGAGAAGGAGTTTCTCCAAAGAAGTGAGGATGGAAAGTAGAACTTGATGAGGTATCAGAATTTTCTCTCCTTTACTTGAAAGTAGTTCATCAAGGAAACCGGTCTCCGTGATAATTGCACCAACCAGTGAGGAAGCGTATGACGATGATCATGAAACTTCGCATCAAGTTACTACCAACCTCGTAGATCAACCAGAGTAAGATTGGTGACAGTGGTGGTACGGTAACCTGCTTCCTCGAAGTCATGCTACTGGATCATGACATAAACCCAACAACTATGAGGGAAGGCGGTGAGCCCGTATTCCGCCAAAATGGCTTTGAGGCCATGAAATCTGAGATGGGATCCATGTATGAGAACAAAGTATGGATTTCGGATGAAGTTCTCAAGGATCGCAAGCCATAGAAAATAAATGGATCTTCAAGAGGAAGACTGACGCCGATAGAAAAGACGAACATCACAAAGCCTGATTTGGCGTTAAGGTTTTTGACAAGTTCAAGGTGTCGACTACAATGAGTTTTTCTCAACCAGAAGCTGTATGCTTAAGTCCGTCCAATCATAAGTAGCAATTGCCACAATTTATGAAATTTGGCAAATGGATGTAAAAATGTATTCCTGAATGTATGTTTTAGGAGTGAAGAGTTGTATATGATGCAAACTGTAAGTTTTCTCGATCCAAAGGAAGCTAACAAAGTGTGCAAGCTCCAACATCCATCTATGGACCGGTGCAAATATCTCGAGTTAGAAATATACGCTTGATGAGTTGATCAAAGATATAGTTTATAAAAGTGCACTTTAAGGTGTAGCCTCAGATTTACAAGAAAGTGAGGAGCACTACAAATACTTCGATAAGTATATGAAATGACATATTGTGGATCGAAAATAATGTAGAATTATTCCAAGAAAGCATGTGCTGAGTGTTTGAAAGAAGTTTTTCAAATAAAGACTCGGTGAAGTTACTTTTACATATTGCAGCATCAAGATCTATAGAGATAGATCAAGATGCTCGATAAGTTTTTTTTCAATGAGTATACCTTTGACAAGATTTTGAAGTAGTCTCAAATGGTTGTCAAAAGAAAGAGTTCTGCCTGTAGTTACAAGGCGTGAAATTGAGTAAGACTAAAAACCCCATTATCGCGCAGTATTTCA
The DNA here is from genome assembly GCA_021437245.1 of Aegilops speltoides. Classification (NCBI taxonomy): domain Eukaryota; kingdom Viridiplantae; phylum Streptophyta; class Magnoliopsida; order Poales; family Poaceae; genus Aegilops; species Aegilops speltoides. Next base: position 18,395 of record JAHHZJ010000842.1, read on the forward strand.
GAAAGAGAATGAAAGCCACCTACTATGCCTTGGCCATAGTTTCTATAAAGTATGCCATGTTCTGTACCGTGATTTCATTGTATACACTGCACCGAAGTTTCGCAAGTAAGGAGCAATAGTAATCTCAGAGATCATCGACAAATGTCAAAATTATCCTTGTGGAATAAGGATATGTTTCTCGATTATGGAAGTGAATAAGGTTCACAAAGCGTTACGCCGATGCAAGTTTTGAGATTGATCCGGATGACTCCTGTCTCCTACATTCAGATACATATTGAAAGTGGGAGCAATTAACTTAGAAAAGAGAAACAGTATATCAGAGACATAGAAAAATTGCAACATACATAACGGATCCAATAATGCTAAAGACCCGCTGACTGGGAAGACTCTCTCACAAGCAAAACATGATCACATTTTAGTACTCTCTTAAGTGTTGATCACATAGCGAAGTGAATTAGATTACTGAATCTAGCAAACCCTTTTGGTGTTGGTCATATGGCAAGGTGAACTATGGGTGCTAATCACATGATGATGTGAACTGATCGATGTTAATCACATGGTAGATGGATCTAGATTATCGACTCTAGTGCAAGTGGGAAAAGACTAGGATAGCATGCCCAGTGAGGCAACAATAAAGTTATTATATATTTCCTCATATCAATGATAAATGCTTTATTATTCATGCTAGAATTGTAATAACCAAAACATAATACATGTGTGAATATATAGACAAACAGAGTGTCACTAGTATGCCTCTATTTGGACTAGCTTTGTTGTTCAAAGATGGTTGTGTTTCCCAACCATGAACAAGGAGTTGTTATTTGATTGTCACAGTCACATCATTAGTAGAATGATCTGATTGACTATGACCCATTCCATTAGCTTAGGCATATGATCGCTTAGTATGTTGCTACCGTTTATCCATGACTTATACATGTTCCCTCGTATTCATGAGATTATGCAACTCACAACCGAAGGAACACTTTGGCGCTACCTAAACGCCACAACGAATCTGGGCGATTATAAAGGATAACAAAGTGGCCTCCAAAGCGCAAATGTTGGGTTGGCGATTTCGAGATTATTAGGTTTTGTCAATTCGATTGCCTCGAGAGGTATCTTCCGTACTTCCCGGTAATGCACATCACTAAGTTTTGTAAGCACTACAACTAGCTGAGTTAGCTGTGAGATGATGTATTCCAGTAATCTAGTAAAGAGACTTGCCGCAATTTAGATTACGACAACCAGGTGGCTGATACCACGATCGAATCTCTCGCAAGCAAATATACCGATGACAAAGGGAACAATCGAGGTTGTTATCGCGGTCCGGACCGACAAAGATCTTCAGAGAATATGTAGGAACCAATATGGGCATCCAGTCCCGCTATTGGTTATTGGACCGAGATTTGTTCTAGGTCATGTTCATATTGTTCTCGAACCGTATGGTCCGACGCTTAAGGTTTTCGGCGATGTTATATTATGAAGCTTTATGTAGTTTTGATGTACCAAGGAGGTCGGATTCCGGATGAGATCGGGATATGATTTAGGAGTCTCGAATGGTCGAGACGAAAGACTTGAATATATTGGACGCATTATATTGGAGTTCGGAAGGTTCCGAGTGAACGGGTATTTTTCGAGTAACCTGAGAGTTACCGAATTGCCGGGAGTATAGGGCTTTATGGGCCATAGAATAAGGGAAAGAGGCCAAAGGAGAAGGGGCAGCCCCTCCAGTCCGAATAGGACAGGGGGCAGCCCCCTTCCTTCCCTCCTCTCCCTCTTCCCTTCTCCTACTCCAACTAGAAGGGGAGTCCCACTCCCGTGAGTAGACTCCCTGGCGCCGCTTCCTAGGGCCGGGCCAAGACCTTCCCTTTGCTCCCTTTCATACTGGGGACAGGGGGCAAATTAGTCACTACACACACAAGTTTGATCACGGATCGCTCCTTAGCCGTGTGCGTGCCCTCCACCATATTCCACCCTCGGTCATATCGTCAGGTTTAGGCGAAGCCCGTACGCTCGGTGAAGGATCAAGATCGCCACCACGCCTGTCAGGCCGACGAACTCTCCTCCCACACTGGCTGGATCGGAGTACGTAGGGACGCCATCGAGCTGTACGCAAGTCTAAGAACCTGGGCGCCTGGAGTAACGCAAGCGCCTGGATCGGTCGGATCGCGAGAAGGTATTGACTCATTTCTTCCTCTATAAGCTGTGATCGCCTCGCCTTGGCCTACAAGGGTATAGACAACACTTCCTCCGCTGTTATTCATCACCATGATCTTGGCGTAGCGAGGAAATTTTTGAAATTACTACGCCCCAACACCGGAGGGGAGGGTGGATGACCTCCACCGCCAAGGAGGAGGAATCACCAAATCCTACGGATACCCTCCAAATATGGACGGGCCGACGGGGCAGCCTCTACCAGACCTCACGAAGGTTTTTCCCCATTCCTCCGGACGGGCTTCCGCCCATCCATTCGCCGGGCATGTTTTACTACGGCCCGATTTCATTTAAACCCTTCCTCAACATTCGGCATCGTCAGGCGAGGTTTTCCGGATCCGCCCTCCCGTGGCTCAAGACCTCAACGCCGTCAAGATTGTGAAGGGGCGAAGCGAATGCAACGGTAGTTGGGCACGTAACGCCCTGGCGAAGGGACCTTCTGACTCCAAGGGGTGGCAAAGGGGGTTCTATATCACCGAGCCGCCGAGCCAAGGGCGGCGCCCCGGACCAGATTCGAATCCCAGCAGCTCACCTCCAAAGAAGGGTTGCAGGGGTAACCCAAGGAGGTGACGGACTTCAACTCAAGATCAAAAGTAGAGCAATGGGCTCTGCCCCGACGAGTCCAGTCATGCCTCCCTGGATTCTCCCATGCCAAGAAAGGGCTTTACTCTGGGAGTTTAACGAACAGCACCAAACGCTGAGCGGTCTTCGATACAAATATGAAGGTGCCCGGGGTGCTATTCAAGAGCGCCGAGCTTTCATGACACGACCTCAAGCTCAGGTCTCCAATCGACGGAGTAAGGATTCACCCCATTACGGACACTTGCAAGAATTTAGATGATCACGAGGTTTTTAATCGCCTTTCTTTGAAGAATGGATGGAGAAGGCCGAGCTGATTATCCCGTCCCATGCCGAAGAACCAAGTGAACGCCCAATTAGCAAGGTGTGTTCCGCACGCACGTGCGGAGAAGAAGGCCAAGAAGGTCACAGGGACCGAAGAGTTCTCAGAATTGCGCTCGACGAGAGAGGATTCTCCCTAAGAAGGAAGAGGAGGAGGAGTACTTCTCCCGCAGGAGGGGAGAAGAAGAGGAAGGCTTCCTTAATCGGGCGCCAGGGTCCAAGAGGGGGAGAACCATCCTCGGAGGCTTTCCAACATCAGCGTGGCGAGAGGAGTGGCTTCGAGGGTTCCGGCAAGATCGCGTTGCCGGATATTCAATGCCGACATAGTATGTCACAAAGGTCCTTTAACGCCGCACTATTTCTTTAGCCGGTGACCATTTCCCGACTCGGATGAGCGGTCGCAAGGCCGCTTGGAGTAAATTCCATCCCGACCTCACCCCACGCTCCGAAGACGACAAGGCGAACCTATAGGGGACGCGCCAAGAGGGAGGCCCGCCAACCCCACTTTGCGTTATCACGAACTCCGAAGTTCGCGGTCCGGAAGCACCCAAGGAGGGGCAGGATTGACGCCGCTTGCCTCCGCCCAACCGAGGCACCACACCTGCCGGAGGCGCCAAGGCACCTCATTGAGAAGAACAACCGCACTTCATGGGTGCGGTATTGAGAAGGTCCAGCCAAGGCGGTGGACCAATCCGCAGCCTTCAACAAAGCTTTTGAGGTAAGAAGTTTAAAATTGCTTATATAACAGGATAGAGGTCCTGATGTTAGTCCGGTGTTCGAAAGAAAGCCGACGAGGATCTTTAACAAGAATACACAGGTTTTAAAATATGGTTTGCAGGCGGCCGCTTGATTCCATTGACAGCCGGAGGCGAGGCGCTTAAGAAGGACCGAGGGTCGGAGCAAGAGCTCGCCATGCCAAGAGGCACTCAAGGAAAAAAGAAGGTAACACCACTTTAAATATGTACCTAAAAAAGGGTTTGCTGCAAACAAATAACGGATAAATGGTTGTGGCAAACACCGAAGCGGTGGTGGCCCGAAAGAGCCTGTCCGCGGGTCCAACGCACGCGCACGAACGGATGAAAGAAGAAAAGCAAGCGGCGCCGGGTCGGAGGTTCGGCAAGAGCCCGGCCTCATGAAAGCATGAGAGTTTGGAGCGTGACTCCAAGACTGAAGTCCGGTGCCTCGCCTCGAAAAGCGCCAACCGCTAAGGCCGAGGCCCGTGAGGGGCCCGTGAGGAGGTAGAGGACATGGGAGTAGCATGGTAAGGCTTAGCAGAGGCAAGCATGTTAATGTAAATTAATGGATACTTACCCGAGTTCGGAGCTCCAGATTGCATTCGCCGCCAGAAAGGCCCGATGCCGCAAGGTTTGTCGGAGGGGAGCCAACGGAGAAGGTCTTCGGTCTCAAGACGCCGAGGCCGGGCCGTCCGGTTCGCAAGCACCAAGGCTTGAAGCATTGGTCGAATCCACAGGTAGTCAAGAGGCTATGAAGGGCCTCAAGTCCCTTGGGTTGGCGCCATGCCGTAGCTATTTAGTATGCGCGGTTAGTGGATGCATGCCTAGGTATGTGATCAAGCGCTCCGCAAGCTGGAAGGCGCGCCGAGCCCTTTGCCCGCATAAAGGTGCAAGGGCAAGCTGGATGCGGAGAGCTCACGGACCGCCCGAGCAAGGAGCACCAGCCATGAGCGATATTATAAAGTAGTCCGAGGAGCCGCGATATCGCGATGAGGTCCCTAATGTAATCTTGAGTGAACTCGTCGATTTTATCCGCACCAAAACTAAGTTTATATGCCATGAGCAAACGCTTGTTTAATTTAAAATATTACTTCGGCGCCGCTTGTTAACCGAGAGATGAAGTTTGGTTTCAGTCAGCCACGAAAGGCGTGTTCGTGATAAACTTGAGATTTGTTCCCATCTTGTCCATCTAGGAGCACCCAACCGATTTAACCAGGCGAACGGACTTATGTGCTTGAACTTTCACTACCATAGAATTCTATAATTTTACCCATGCGGGTATTCGAAGACCAACGGCGCTCCATTCCTGGACATAACCAATTCGTCGGGCATAGCTTAGGGACCGAAAAGACCCTCTTTACAGGACCATGTTTCGCTTTTCATCCAAGATGTTTTAGCTTTCCACAAGGCGTTAATCGCCGAACCGGGCGATCCAGGTTTCAGTCCTTAGCCGAATTTGAACAACGGGCATTAAAACATAGGAGCCGGAAAACCAAACACATTCTCCAAGGTGATTGAGTAATTCATAAGCTATAAGTTCGGGAAAATGCTTTGTAAAGTGTTCGACTAATCACACCTTATGGGGAAAGAAGCTCGGTGTGAATAGATGCTACGAAGTGGCAAAGTCAAGGTCCATTTGTAAAAGATAAAGCGATTGGAAAGGTAATAACTTTAAAAAAGTAAGTGTCTTAATTTATGATGTGTTCTGCTAATAAAGCCAATCGGGACAAATAAATAGGGAAGCAAGGATTCCAAACTAAATACGGTGTCCCCTTCGGATAAGCCGCAGACGGGTAGTAATTGAATTTATCCGAATGGAGACCACGGGTGTCAATGCCTTCCTAATCCCCGAGTAGATCGTGAGTTGGCAAGTTGCCGAATCCAATGGCTTTATTTTGAGTCCTCATATAAAAAGAAAGATAAAATACCAGGGCGCTTAACCGAGGCCCTCGGGTGAGCCGCAACTTTTCAATTACCTTGGAGGTGGAAGCCTCCCCACCTTCATGTATCTCAAAGCCAATGATGTCGCAGGTTATTTGTGATAATACTGCCCAGGGTGGGGTCAATTGCTACGCCTGCTTGATAAGCCGGTGGCTTTTGGTCTGCCCCGCGCCGCTTAAGTGTTGTTTTTATCTTCGGACAGAGAATGGAGAAGGTGCTCAGATCCCAAGCGATCCCTTATGTGTCCTCCGTGACGGGGGAGCCCCCATTTCCATTGACCAAGACTCACGAGGGTCCGCCATTTGAGCTTAGGTATGGGCATAAATGTGGCACTGCTTTTCCCTTCGACCTCAGACTCCGAAAGCAGGGTTGATACCGCCATCAACGGATATTCAAGATTAACCTTCGCCGAAATTATCCGGGTCCAAACCATTCGCGGTGTAAAGAGCCTGCCTATTGGTTTCCTTTGATGACACCTTTAAAGGTTGCTTATAGGTTTGATCCTCGATGGGTCATGCCATTTTGCTGACCGTGTCCGATAAAATTGTGTTCAAAGGCCGCCCATAAATTTGGTGAAATCCTTCCGATTGGTTCTAACCAACCGCGAATCTGCCCAATCCATTGTTCGGTGGTCTCTTCCGAACAATGATCGACAGGAGGACCATGGATTGAATAGGATCGGCCCATTCGCAGACGTCCTTCCGAGTGCCGCTTCCTTCTTTGTGTTAAATAGAAATCATATTCACCAGACTTGCACCACGGGAAACCTTTTTGTCCTCACGAATGCCTGGCCAAGGTTATTCGGCCGATATTCGCTGGGTCTTTGAGGCGTTAGGATATTGGATCTTGGATTGCCTTTGCTTTGTCCTCAAGATGTTCTCTAAGTTCGGCCGCTCCCCTTTGGTTCTTACTCCGATCATGGGGTATGGTTTGCTGCCTTGAAATGTTGGACATTGGTGTATTATTCACTGATAAAAGGGAAAGCACATTTGCCCTAGGGTGGTTTTTGGTAATTAATGACAACATATTGGTTGGACAAGCTAACAAGTATGTTTCTGGAAATCAAATCACTCCGCATGGCAAAAAGGATCTAAGTGGAACCCCTAGGAGCTAAGGAAGGATTGGAAGCTTCAAGACTCCAATTTGGTTTAGTAATCCAAGATACATTGGTCCATAGGAACCAATACTATTAAAAGGGATGAGTTATGATGATGATCTTTTCCAAGTTGCTTAGTGATTTATCTCTCAAACTATAGCAATTTTTCAATTCAACATAAACCCATAGTTTCTCCCACCGATTCCAAATCACCACACCGAGATGAACCACCTACCTTATTGCCAAACCCTAAGAATTTCGGTTTGTAAACTTGGTCATCGAATTGGTGTCAAATTAGAAACTTTCAAAGGGATCAAATCGGTGTAAAGAGTGAAAAGTGGTCCCACCGGATTGGCAAACCCTAGACTTGGAAGAATCGACTAACCGAGATTGATTTTCGTCCCTGTCCCAACGCTTCAAAGTTTGAACTTTGGTCTAGAGTTGTAACTTTTGTTTCCTTTTCGGACCGAGTTGGTCAAATGTGTGAACGGTTGATTTTGGTGTGGAGGCTTAAAACCCTCCACCTCCTCTTCATTCGTGAAGCATTCGAAAGAACTACCATCCACCTTACATTTTGAGAAGAAAACTACCTCCCTTGTGTTGAGACAAGTTGTACTCCCACCATAGAAACTTGATTTCTAGCCTTCCCAAAGTTTTTCCACTCAATCTTCTTCCTCCACCACACCAAATCAGAGGAGATTGAGTGTTGGGGAAGATTATCATTTGAAGCACAAGAGCAAGGATTCATCTCCCAAACCATGCTTTATTTTTGGTCCTCCTAGATTGGTTATTTTGGACTCCGAGATTGGAGTGAAAAGGAAGTTTGTTAAGGGCAAGGAGATCCTTACTTGTGAAGACACCCCGAAGTAAGCTAGTCCTTGGGCGAAGCATGATGGATAGACAAGGTTCTTCTTGTGGACCCTTCGGGTGGACCTCCGGAACTCTCGCAAGTGCACCCGTGGGGAAGTTCCACAAGGATGACGAGCACCACCTATCGGAACCCAGAAAAACCTGTGTCTCCAAATATGGTTGTTTCACATTCCCCTTACTATCGGTGAATTTACTTTCCGCTGCCTAATACTCAGATTCATGTTTAAAATGTTGCACTTGTATGATGAGCTTACCTTGATTTCAAGAATTCTTGAACTATGAATTAAAAGGCTAAACCTTTATTTGTGAAGTTCTAAATCACCCCCTCAGACACCTTGCTTAACGAACCTACAATTGGTATCGAGCATTGGCTCCATGCTTGGTTTGCACAACATTGGAGGAAGATGGACGGTTCACGTTGGGTTAGTCATAGAGTGCCTATTCTTGATGGATGTCCTATAACTCTGAGGATTGAAATCTTCTTCTTAAGATTACAACTTCAAATTGTTGAAACCCATATGTACCCCATTTTGAACCCTTAAGCCCAATATGGATGAAGAGCTTATTTGCTTAAACCTTAGAACTGTCAAATCTTATCATTAAGGTTTGCCGATTAAACTTGCTTAGCTTTCACAAATTTGAGTGCGCTATGTGGAAGTTTGGAAGAACTTTATCCAACCTACTTTGAGAGTCTTGAGAAACTATACAAGAAGTTGAATTTGATAGTGGCCTCAAGATCCCAACTTTGTTAAATGCTCGAGTCGTGGACTTATGAAAAGAAGGGTATCCGGACTTTCAATGTTCTAATTAGAAATGCTCTTGTATTGCATCCATATTACATTCTGAAAAATGGATGAAGATGACCAAAACGTCATTGGAACCAAATGGGTATTTCGAACAAGCAAGATGAAGATGGACAAGTCATCCGCAACAAGGCTCGCCTCAGTAGCACAAGGTTACACACAAGTCGAAGGTATGGACTATGGTGAGACCTATGCCCCCGTTGCTAGACTTGAGTCCATTCGCATTCTTCTTGCTTATGCCAACCACCATAACATTACTCTCTATCAAATGGACATTAAAAGTGCTTTCCTAAATGGTGAAATTGAGGAGGAAGTATTTGTGAAACAACCTCCCGGATTTGTGAATCCTAAAAAGCCCAATCATGTTTACAAATTGCACAAAGCTCTTTATGGTCTTAAACAAGCCCCTAGAGCTTGGTACAAATGCTTGACTAGCTTTCTTCTTGAAAAAGGATTTGAGATTGGTAAAATTGACTCAACGCTATTCACGAAAAGGGTTGACGGTGAACTATTTGTATGCCAAATATATGTTGATGACATTATCTTTGGTTCAACTAACCCTGATTTTAGTGAGAAATTTGGAAAGCTTATGTCGGAGAAGTATGAGATGTCCATGATGAGTGAACTCAAGTTCTTCCTTGGGTTGCAAATCAAGCAATCTAAGGAGGGTACTTTTGTCTCACAAACTAAGTATACCAAGGATCTCTTCAAGAAGTTCAACATGCAAGAGAACAAAGGTATGAGAACCCCATGCCTACTAATGGACATAATGACTTGACAAAGATGGAGAACCTGTTGATCAAAAGGTTTATCGATCTATGATTGGCTCTTTACTATATCTCGTGCTTCTCGTCCCGATATAATGTTGAGTGTATGCATGTGTGCTCGATATCAAGCTGCTCCTAAAGAATGTCATCTTAAAGCTGTTAAAAGTGTTGTGAGATATTTGATACACACACCTAACTTTGGCATTTGGTATCCTAAGAGGGCCTCTTTCGATCTTGTTGGCTATTCCGATTCGGACTATGCCGAGACAAGATAGATAGAAAGTCAACTTCGGTACATGTCAATTTCTCGGTCGATCCCTTGTATCTTGGTCATCCAAGAAACAAAATTCGATATCATTATCTCATCGCAGGTATGTAATATATTGCTGCTGGTTCGTGTTGTGCTGGGTTGCTATGGATGAAACAAATGCTTAAGGACTATGGGATACATGCGAGACATGTTCCTTTGCTTTGTGACAATGAGAGTGCGATTAAGATTGGACACAATCCGTGCAACACTCTCGCACGAAACACATTGAAGTTCGTCACCATTTTATTCGTGATCATATTGCTAAGGGTGACATTGATCTTAAGCATGTTCGATCGACAAACAGCTTGCAGATATCTTCACAAAACCACTTGATGAGAAAGTGTTTTGTCGCTAAGGAGTGAGTTGAACATCATTGATGCTTCAAACTTGGAGTGAAAACTCCATTGATGCATGCAAGGCATGAGCCTAATTGATTAATCCTTGATATTTCTCTTATGATGATGATCATATGTCTTGGACACATTTGCCCCCTTGTATTGCATCTAACTCCTTGCAGGTACTTGGATGGTCTACATTCTACAAGATTATCACACTCACTCAAATCATGAGTAATCTTGTCATTGACCAAGTATCTAGCTCTTTGGGATGTTGAGTTCAAGGAACAAAATTCCACATATCCTTTTGACATCATACACTTCTAGAACTTCACTCATGTCATATTGGATATTCTTGAGTATTTCCTTGCTTGCCTAACCCATGTAGGAAGATGAACTATACAATTGGTATTGGTGCTCCAACTTCACATTCTATGAGCATCTACATCAAGTTCACCTACATGAGAACAAGCAACAACAAGCCCAAGGTATGTTTTTCACATCTTGAAAAAGCTTTGCTCAAAGACATGAGTACAAGCAGCTTCAAAAGATGTGATCACATCAAATGCTTAATCGAAAAATGGTAACCCCATTTTGAGCTTAAACGATGAGTATGACCTATGATCAAATGTTCTCATTTGACTCCTAAGTCAATATACTCAAACATAGGTGACCTAGTCGCCGACCTCGTCTAGATGAAGTACATATGTTTTGGAGTTTTTCTGTCTTTCTCTTATGCTCTCTCATTGAGATTTCTTGCTTTAAAACTTCATCTAGCAATCTCTTTCATTTCTGCTTTCTTCCGTTCTTGTGTATATCTTTTAGCTCGATAAATTTCCGAAAATCATTTACAGATCCATTGCAAATCTTCGTAAACATTCCTTGCAAATGAGCTGAATTATTTCTGTATTTCCTTGGAATTAAACTCGAGTCACCGATTCACTCACTTGATGCGACCGAAAAGGATCTGCCCTAAGTCTCGACTTTGGACTCACCGATCCATATCAATTCGTGTCACCGATTTACATTCACCAGATATCATCTTCTACAGCTCATCTAAATGATTTCTTCGCATACTTAATTTGCTCGGTTGTGATTCTTAAGGAACCCACTTCTTTCCTTCCATCTTTCCTGCCCTTCCCGGTTTATCGTCCTTTTCGCACTTGATGTCAAAGGGGAGAAGATTTAGGGGAGCTGGGGAGCTTAAGGGAAGATTGGAGGATAAGGGAGAAAAGATATTTTAAAGGAAGAAAACATCCTTACCTTAAGGGGGAGAGGATCACATCAAAGCTTTGCCATATTTCACTGTGATAATACACTTGGCATTATTCTTTTGATTTTGCTTCTCTTGCTCTCACAATTGGTATCTTATACAATTGGTATCTTAAAAAAAAGCACAATTGGTATCTTATGAAAAGCAAAATTCTCTCAGAGCTCATTGAAAATCTTTTAGTCTTGGGAGACATGCTGGCTGATTCAAGCTAGTGCTCAACATGAGACACTCTTTATACATGTCATCCCTGGCTTGGTACTCTTGATGTTCTTGATATTGGTTGAAGAACTACTCTTGTGTTATCTAACCTTGTTTTCCCAAGTTTATTTCTTCGGTACAATACCAAGGAACTTCAAGGTAAGTATATGCATCTTGCGAATGTGCATGATGGTGACTTGCTTGTGAATACTTGTTTGCAAGAAATCACCATGCACATATGCATCATCTCTCATTTACCTTCATCTCGCCTCGATGCATATAGCCAAGCTGCATGTAGCACATCTTGCTTTTCTCTCATGTGTGCTTGTGGTAGTCCAAACCAAAATCTGAAATCTTGCACACTTGTAGGGGAGCTTGTGTACTACATGTTTGTCAAAGCTTTAATGATAATCCTGTCTTTCTTTCAAGAAGCTTTGATATCTTTTTTCGTGTGTTGCCATCAATTACCAAAAGGGGAGATTGAAAGCACATTTGCTCCCTAGGTGGTTTTGGTAATTAATGACAACATACTTTGTGGTTGGACTAATGCTTTTATCAAGTATGTTTCGGAAAGTCAATCACTCTGGCATGGCAAAAGGATCAAGAGGTGAACCCCTAGGATGCTAAGGAAAGGATTGGCAAAAGCTCAAGACTCCATTTGTGGTTTAGTGATCCAAGATCACATTGAGTCCATAGGAAAGCCAATACTATTAAAAGGGATGAGGTTATGATGATGATCTGGTTGCTCTAAGTGCTTAGTGATTTATCTCTCAAACTATCAGCAATCTTTCACTCCAACATAAACCCATAAGTAATCTCGGTCCCACCGATTCCAAACTCACCACACCGAGATGAACCACCTCACCATATAGCCAAACCCTAAGATTTTCGGATTTTCCGATTCCAAACTCGGTCATACCGAATTGGTGTTGCTAAGCTTCAGAACCTTCAGACTCAAATCGGTGTCACCGAGATGAGAAAGTCGGTCCCACCGAGATTGGCAAACCCTAGACTTTGGAAGAATCGGACTAACCGAGATTGTATTTTCGGTCCCACTGAAAATCCCAACGCTCACAAGATTTGAACTTTCGGTCTCACCGAGTTGTCCACTTCGTCCGACCGAGATTGGTCAATGTGTGTAACGGTTGGATTTTTGTGGAGGCTATAAATACCCTCCACCTCCTCTTCATTCGTGGAGAGAGCCATCGAAAGAACTACCATTCCTACCTTACATTTCGAGAAGAAAACTACCTACCCTTGTGTTGAGATCAAGTTGCTCCACTCCCACCATATGAAGCTTGATTTCTAGCCTTCCCAAGTTGCTTTCCACTCAATCTCTTCCTCCACCACAGCCAAATCAGTGAGGAGAGTTGAGTGTTGGGAGATTATCATTTGAAGCACAAGAGCAAGGAGTTCATCATCACCAACACCATCTATTACCTTTTGGAGGGTGGTGCCTCCTAGATTGGTTAGGTGTCACTTGGGAGCCTCCGTCATGATGTGGAGTTGAACCAAGGAGTTTGTAAGGGCAAGGAGATCGCTTACTCGTGAAGATCTACCCCAGTAAGGCTAGTCCTCCGTGGGCGAAGCCATGATGGCATAGACAAGGTTGCTTCTTCGTGGACCCTTCGTGGGTGGAGCCTCCGTGGACTCTCGCAGCCGCTACCCTCCGTGGGTTGAAGTCTCCATCAACGTGGATTGACGATAGCACCACCTATCGGAACCACGAGAAAAATCTCCGTGTCTCCAAATTGCCTTTGCTCTTCACAATCTCTCCCTTACTATTCGTGCAATTTACTTTCCGCTGCCCTATACTCTAGATTGCATGTTTAGTATGTTGCTCGACTTGTATGCATGATGCTTGACTTGATCTTCATTATGAACTTGCTAAGAACTTATGTTAATTGAAAAGCATAAACTTTTATCTTGTCGAGTTGTCTAATCACCCCCCTCTAGACACTCTTGCCTTCAACGATCCTACAAAGTCGTAAGCTTCCTCCTCTAATCGGGGAGCAGCTTATGCCTTGGGTAACTTTTGGAGGGAGTTCGAGTTTATACTCTTCGTCATGCGAGGACTTCATCCATCGATCGGCTAGCAGATCTTGATCAGCTTGAAGTCGTTGCTGCTTTTCTTTAAGCTATTTGTTGTGGTTATGAGCTGCGCTGAAGCGCTCTTGTTCGACGGATCCTCGGGTATGACGAATTCGTCATCATTGAGGCTCGCCTCGTCTTCGGAGGGAGGCATATAGTTATCGCCCTCAACCCCTTAAATGCGCCGCCCTTTCGTGAGGGCGATTCTTCATCCTCCGCGCTAAATCTTGCGGGAGGAGGTCGATCTTCGCACTCTCCGAGTATTATTGTCTCCGTGCGGATTCTCCATTCTTGTTGTGGCGGGATTTAGAGCGCGCCACGACGCGGCAGCGCTTAGGCTGCTTCTTCAAAGAATCTTCCTCCGCTGCTTTTTCGCCATCCCTTCTTTCGGGTGTCCACCATGTAGACGTCGTGATGACGAGGTGGCCTTCCAATGTCCTGTGGGCGCTGGTCTCGATCGTCTCGCATCATCGCCCATAGCGCCGATGTCGCCGAGTCATAGTCTAGCATGTCGGTTAGGTCCTCGCGGTGGCTACAAAGTGGGTGGTGGGTGGGCTCAATTTCTTCATCGTCCGAACTCCAACCGCTCGCCATAGTCCGCCAGATTCTCCGATAGCGTAGAGATGCTTCAGAGAATTCAAGATATCGCCAAAAGGCGAGTGTTGAAAGATGTCCGCGGCGGTGAATTCCATAACCGTGCCCAATCTGGTTTAATTAGCAGGGTGCGGGAGGCTGAGTCCGCAAGGAGTCCGCGCCTCGGGATCACGAAGTTCGCTGGGGACAAGATTGGTATTCGCCCATCGCCAGAGATATTGAAGCCCCGGCAGCGCGTCTATCCACCGACCCTCGCCATGGGCGATCGGCTCCGGACAAGTAGCCGGGCGGATTCAAGCGGCCGCCAAAGCATCAGACGGCGGCAGAGCTAGATCATGCCCATCGCCACAAAGGCGGGCGCTTGGCTGTGGCTCGAGTCCGTCAAGATCAAGTCTCCGCGATCGCCGGCCGTGAAGTTTAGGTTTCAAATCTGACCGACGGCCAGGGCGTAAGCTCGATCTGCTCGGATGACCAAGAGAGTTGGCCCACAAGCGAGGCCGCCGAATATGAAGATCTGTCCGGGAGGAAAGTCTCGCATACAGACAGCGTAAAGATTGAAGATGCCATCGAGCCTATTGGTGACGCATACGAGGAACTCTCAATGAAAGCACCAATGTCGGTGTCAAACCGCGGATCTCGGTAGGGGGTCCCGAACTGTGCGTCTAGGCGGATGGTAACAGGAGACGAGGGACACAATGTTTTTACCTGTGTTCAGCCCTCTCGATGGAGGTAATACCCACGCCCCGCTTGATTAATATTGATGATATGGGTAGTACAAGAGTAGATCTACCACGAGATCAATGAGGCTAAACCCTAAAAGCTAGCCTATGGTATGATTGTTGAGATGTAATGTTGCGCCCCACGGATTCACGGCCCTCCGGTTTATATAGACACCGGAGAGGCTAGGGTTACACAGAGTCGGTTACAATGGTAGGAGATCTACACATCCAGATTGCCAAGCTTGCCTTCCACGCCAAGTAAAGTACCTTCCGGACACGAGCCGAGTCTTCAATCTTCTATCTTCGTAGTCTGGGAGTCCGGCGGATATTGATAGTCCGGCTGTCCGGACACCCCCTAGTCCAGGACTCCCTCAGCAGGGGACAAGGGCATTTAATGCCCGTCCGGTCGCTCCAACAGTGCAGGAAGCGACCGTTAGAGGCGCCACCGATCGCCACGATGGCCTCCTCGTCATCTTCACTTGCCACCTCGCACCGCTTAGCTGCACAGCCGCCCGCCACGTGCACCAGGAGCGATCCTGCGGCGACACGTCGTCGGATGCGCTGGAGCGTGGACACGTCGTCGGCGGATATGTATGACAGAAAATTTTTTCGTTCAGCCCAAAATGTCACGGATGTGTCTTTTTTTGTAGTGAGTATGAGTCCTCGCCGGTTTAGGAACGGGTGAGGACTCCTATTGCGGCTGCAAATCCTACACATAGAGTTCAATGAAGACCAATTGGTTGTGATAGTTTGAGAAACACCATATTTAAGGTGGTAAAAATTTTGTTCGCGGAGCGAGGTAGGACTAAACTTTGGTCATAGGAGGGGGCTGAATTTAGCAGTAGCGCTGGTTGGAGGAAAGGGCTATTGCTACGTACAATAGCAGTAGCGCTTTTTTCATATGAGCGCTAATAGTATGCCTGGCTTGCCGGCAATGGTCTGGCAATTATAGTAGTAGCGTGTTTTATAACTATAGCGCTACTGGTAAGTGCATAGTAGCAACACTTTCTACGGCCAAGCGCTACTGGTAATTAGTAGCAGCGGTGCCTTTTAAAAAGTGCTAATAGTAAGCTCCTGTGTGTAAGGTTTTCCCTAGTAGTGGTAGGTGTACCTCCCGACGGCAACTGCATACCTTCAATGTGATTGCAGCTTGGGGAGAAAGTGGTGTTTTTGTGTTTTGAGGTGTGTGTGTTGGGGGCTTAGTGATGTATCGTAAGGAAGGGCACCTGCATGTATGCCCTTAGGCACGCAATGACAAGTGTCACCCCCGAAACCCCCAGCCGCAATTGTATGTCTTCAACGTGAACGCAGCTCGTGGTGTTTTGTTGATAAGAGGGGCGATTACATCTCTGCAATTAGGCACGCAACTGTAGGTGTACCTCCCGACTGCAACTGCATATCGTCAATATGACAGCAGCTTGGGGTGAAAGTGGTGTTTTTGTGTTTTGGGCTGTGTGTGTGGGTGGGGGGGGGGGCAGTTGCATGATTGCCAGTAGGCATTCAACTGCAAGTGTCGCCCCCCACGCCACCCCCCCCCCTCCGGACCACAACTGCAAGTGTCACCCCCACGCCACAACAGCATGTCTTTGTCGGGGGAGGGGCAGTTACGACTCTGCCACTAGGCATGCAACTGAAGTGTCGCCTCCGATTGCAATTGCATGTCTTTAACGGAGCTGCAACTTGTGAGGCGGAAGTAGTGTTTTTGGCGAGAGATAGGAGCAGTTGCATGTTTGCCATTAGACACTTAATTGCAAGTGTCATCTCCAGCTGCAACCGCAAGTTTTCAATGTACAATGTTGATTTTTTTTCAAATTATACACTGGAAAAAATAAATCCAAGTATAGTTTAAATATTTTAAAATTATAGGACTAACATTTTATAAATAACATTGACATTTTTTCCCAAACACACAATGTATAATGAATATACTTCCTTAATACAAGATGATTGTTTTTAAATGGAAAGGATATCTATAGAATGTCAGGTTTTTTTTATTTTCTCATTAAACGCATGATTTACCGTCGAATCAGTTGCACGCATCTTAAAGCAAGAGAGAGAGAGAGAGAGAGAGAGAGAGAGAGAGAGAGAGAGAGAGAGAAGTCAACTAGACAAAGGCGTTCCCTAGGAATGGATTTTGCCGCGAAACCGTCCAACGATCGCATTTCCCCTTTCTCTGTTGTCTCTCTCACTCTCGCTTCCCATTCCAACCTCACACACTAGTGCGCCGCTTTTTTGATTTCGTCGGAGAGGTGGGCTGCGCCGGGGACGATGCTTGTGGTGGCGGAAAGGTGCAGCCTCGTCGTACGCTCTTATCCTGAATGAGATTAAAGACAGAATCAGGGAGTTTGATAGTCTAGTTTTTGTTTTTGAGCCTAGGGAGTGCAACTTTGAAGCACACTCTTTAGTTAAGGCTGCTACTTCTCTCTCAATTGGGTGCCATATTTGGCTAGGGATGACCCCAGATGTCACATGTATTTCTGAAACGATCATTGAATAAAATCCCTAGTACCCTTCAAAAAAAAATAATAGTGCCCATATTTGCCTAAAAGAAAAAGTATGCCCCGCGTCAGTCCATAGCAATCCGTCCATAAACATAAGTAGCACCATTGTAAATACGGGATTGCTAGGTCTCAGTTGAGTGAGACTTAACCAAGTCTCAGTCGATGGTATATTCGTAGGATCTTACATTTAGATCCATGCAAATTTTTCTACTATCCAGTTTTACGTTTTTCTTTCTTTCATGTTATATCACTTGACTTAGATTTGGTTAAGTCTAAGTCGACTGAGATTTAGATACACCCTAGTAAAACATAAAGTCGTCACCCCAAGATCACTTCAAGGTGTGCCCTGGACCTAGACTTGATCATCCTCTTCACCGCCATTTCGTCGTCGTCGCTCCACCTCCGCCTCCGTGGGCATTCTTGCTTCCCGACCATCTTCCAGTCCCAGAGACCATTGTATTGGACATGGCCATCTCTGAGCAGAACAAGGCGTTGCAGCGATCTGCAGACCTTGACGAGATCCCTCAAGTACTGCGTCTGGCGCGGTGTCCCCGTGAACCCAACCATGACCAGCTCCTTCATGTGTCGGTGCCGGAGCTTGGGCCTCTGCCACCAAATTATCTCCTCTCCAGGCTCCTCGTCCTCGTCGGAGTGAGGCAGAGCCACATGGATGTGCAGGGCCTCGAGCGAGCGCGCGGACAGCAGGAGGATGCGCGGCCACGAGACGTCCCAGTTGGGAGGCACGTCGGCGACGAGGAGCCTCTTGAGGCCGCGGAACGGCGTGGCCACGTGCCGCGGGAGGACCCATCTGACCGGCCCGGTGAAGCGGAGGACGAGGCTCGTCGTGCCATCTGGGGCGTTGCCGAGGAAGTCGTGAGGCTTGTCGCTTCCCCAGAAGGTGAGGTTCACGTGCGTCAGGCTCGGGACGGAGCCGAACGTGAGCATCACGCTCGCGCTGCTGTCTTGGCACGCCAGGCGGGTGAGCGCCGGCAGGTCGTGCAGCGTGATGGCTGAGAATGCGCAGTCTTCCACGACGAGCTCCGTGAGCGACGAGCACGGCGCGTCGACCTCCAGGTGGTCAAGCTCCTCCGTGCAGCCGCATGATTTGAGGTGCAGCGTCTGCAGCCGCGCGCAGTCGGTGAAGAGCCTCTCGTACACGGCGACGGGCGTGGACGCGGCCACGCCTTGCAAGACGAGCGTGCGGAGCGCCTCGTAGGTGCGCAGCGGCGGGAGCGTGCAGTTTCCCAGCGTGAGGCTGCGCAGGCGTGACCTGCCGCCGCCGTCGAGGCGGTCGTGGGGGAAGCCGTAGGCGGGCGCGTCGTGGTCGTGGCATGTCGCCGATGGATAGGCCACGACCTCCAGATCTTCCACGCCCCATGCGCCCACCGCAGCGGCGATCAGGCGCTCGATGCAGCCGACGTCGTCGTGCGTCCGGAAGAAGAAGTCCAGACGTACGGCCTTGACGCGTCGGCATGCGTCGCCGTCCGCTTCCAAGAGCCCGGTGATACCGGCGGCCAACGATTCCATCATGATGTCCTCGAAGAGCGCCAGGAGATTGTCCAGTTCCCCGGCCAGCTCCTGCACACGCCGCGATTTGCCCTGGCGGAGAGCCAAGGTCCGGTGGTACTCGGCTGGGAGTATGTCGCTGACCTTCAAGTCTAGCGCCGGCAGGTCGCGGGGGATGCGTGCCCAGCGCCTCCCGAGGACGGCGGTCGAGAGCGCGGTACGGGTGTCCAGCCTGCTCACTATGAGGTGGATCAGCTCGTCGGGGAGCGCGCTGAGGCGGTCCTTGCCGTTGCCGCCGGCCGTGCGCTGTCGCACGAGACGACGAGGCAGCCTCGCCATGGCAGCAGAGCAGACTCGTTCTTGGATCTGGGAGTCCGGTAAAGCATGCATTGCGCAAGGCTTCTCCATATGGGCAGGGCAGCTACCTGGGACTTCGACTCGGACGAGAATCCATCAATTAAGGTCGGCGCGCCATAGCGATCCGATATCACTCCTGATTTCCCGGCGGTCAAATCAGAGTAGAACTCGCACATAACCTTTCAAAAAAAAAACTTTTCGCATATATTATAAGATCAAATCTATAATTACCCAGTTTACCCTCAAGGAAATCAGTGAAAAGGGCAAGCAAAATATACTCAGATCAAGTCCTAGATTTTTTTTTGACATAATAAAAAAGGCACATTTTTGTCATACTCAAGCTATCACGTGTTATTTTCTGCTCAACCAAGGCCCATGCCCTCGCAGCTACATCCCCTTGGTTAAGACCTCCCTATAAGGACCCCGCAAAAAAAAAACCTCCCTATAAGGGTGCAAATATGCAGCTACACACTAGCTGCATCTGCATGCCCAGAGAAGTTAGCTCCACACAAACATTTTCCAAGAATACAGCTTCGAGGAAACATGTACATCACGCCTTGTGCAACTGTAATGGAGTTTTGACAGATTGAGATATCGATGCAACACAAAATATGTACATATACTTGTATACGACACTTATAAACATGCTACCAGACAGCGGTGGAACAATATATCGATGAGTGACATGAAAGAAAATGCTGACCGAGGGGCTCTACCGATGACCGGTATGCATAATACAGATGGATAGAACCGGACGGTGCCGATACCTAATAATTCCCCTTGTTATGGAAGAAACTCATCCCAAAAGAAAAGAAAATGGTTAAGGAAGAAACGAGAGTGCTTCATCATATGAGAAGGATGCTAGCCTTTAACAAGCTTCAATGCGATCTCCTGTGCACTCTTCAAACAAGAAAGTGTGTTTGCTACGTCGTTGTTGCTTTGAGCACATCTCATGTCATGCAAGATCCTGCGGCATGCTTCCATCAACCCCTGGTGAGGCTGTGCACAAAGCAAACCAACTTCGAGAGCTTTCCATGGTCCATCCTGGATGGTTCGGCCCATTAACCTCTGCAGCTTGTTTACATCAAGGCTTACTCATCTCTTCTTGCAGTTTGGCTGCCATGACCGATGCCCGCTTAATACATCTCAACGGAGCTGCAAAGCAGGATCACACCTCGTAAACCAATAGATAGGCAAAGGAATGACGATTAGTGTTTCACTTCAATATGTTCAAGTACACAATACACTCATTGTTCAAACTGTAAACTCAACTCGAAGAAGAAAAGACTAACTGATCTATTGTAAAGATTAGCCCCATTTCCAAAAAAAAAAGGGGTAAGCCACACATACATCTTCATTGTAGAATTAGGAAGTTTATCCCATCTACCCTCCGTCTGAAAAAGTTGTCCCAAGCTTGTTGGAACAAGCTTTTTGGACGGAGGAGTACCAAATAATGAAACCACGAGGGATGTGAACCTATTCATTATTCAAAAGAGAGATAGCAACATATAAACTACTGCAAATATTCTAAAATGATGAACAGGGGCATGAGGTATCTCCTGTGTTAGTGCTGTACTCAGCTATTAGAAAAGGTAATGAGGATAGAGAACATAAGCTGAATTATTGGCATGCTTCCATATAACTTAAGATAGGATGGGCCTCCTAAATTTCTAACATACAAGCTCTACCCAAGACTTCTCTAGGTCACTTTATCTCTAACTTGTAACTCGATATAACGTGTAGCTCTATATTTACTAACTTGTGGACCCGGTTACAAACAAAGAACAGCTTTCCTACTTCACATCCCGACAGAAACCATCTTGGATTCTTGGACACAGCTTAGTGATCTCCTGCAGGATGCTATCTCATTTTATTTCACACCACAGCGATTTGGAGAATAGAGAACAACTCAGTTGGACACCAAAAGAACACCGCTTGTGTTAGGAGAAACCATGACAATAGAAGTGTACGCCAAAACTCAAAAAGAGTCAAGGGCATAAAATTCACATATGACTAACTCCAGCAAGCAAAGGCGACATTAAGACCAAAGCTTCATTCAAGCTCCAGCAACAAGTTTATACAAGAAAGTAATTTCTCCAAGATCCTCGCTTTAGATGCTAATACCCATATTTTTATCATCGCTTTGCAACAGCTTCCTTGTCGACAGATATGAAACATGGTATGCCCCAATGTAACCTTCAAATTCACTCGGATATCAAGAATCTTTGGATAGTGAGTTACAAAATGACAATGCATTTCTTGTTTTTCAGAGATAGTGTAATGTAGCATAGGCTATAGCAACACCATCGTGTGTGCTTGTTCCACGACCAAGCTCATCAATGATAACTAGGGATCGGAATGAGCAGCTCGCAATATGTTGGAAGCTTCATTCATCTCTTCATAAAAGGTACTCGCTCCTTGTTGAATACCGCCGATGCACCCATCCGAGTATAAATTCCATCAACAACATGCAGTCTTGCTGATGAAGCTGGTACAAAGGAACCAACCTAATGAAACCAGAGCAACAAGTTATCGAATCTCCTCGAGAAAAATTGCAACTAGAGTAATCAGAACAACTATCAACCTTCTTTTTTGCGAGGAACAACTATCGTCTTTAGCTGCTTTTAAAAGGAAAAAGATAACTCTTTACTAATGTTTTTGTCAGCTGCAAACCAACTACTCGGTAAAAGCTTTTACTAGTTATATTATACATTCACAACATGTTTCCGTGAGAAGACTTAAAGTATCGGATAAAACCTATACCTGGGCCATAATGGTAATTAGTGCAACTTGGCGAATATAGCAACTTTTTCCTCCCTTGTTTGGTCCTCAGAATAATCTGGCAAGATCGCCCATCTGCATGAAGGTTTGTATCATTTGGAACGAAATTGTCTCCAAGTAGAGACTCTCGAACCTAAAATACAACAGCACACCATCACCATCATCTTCAAATAAATAAAAGGTGTCGACGTGCAAAACTGATGAAAATGTACTAATGTGATCAAACTCGTAAGGCTTGATCCGAAAGCCATCAAGAGAATGGAAAGCGGTCTACAACTAACCGGATGGCGGCTATCTTTGATGTGAATCGACTTGCTTCATTTTCGTGAACAAAACTAGGTTGTACATAATTCTGCAAAATGGAAAATCAGATCATGATCAATGTCATGTAGGAAAACGGACCATCTAAAAAGGTGAACACTGGTTAACGATAGTTTATTACATTCTGCTTTGCAAGAGTGGCAAGAGAGTATAAGCAGTCAAGAGCTGCAAGAGATTCGATAATTGCTTGAAATCACAAGATAATATTTGCTGAAATCCATAAGGAATTTTTGCCATGTTTTCCCGCAGATAATCGCTAGTTCTTCTTTAGCCAGTAATAAGTTGTCCAAGTTCTTCAACACTTCAGAGTGTGGTATCTAATAGTTTTTTGGTGCTATTTACTTTCATCCAATTTGAAGGCACCCTTCTATCTCTTGGTAGCTGCATACACATGATAGGCAACATTAATAACCTAACAAAAATACAAGAGATATTCTTACTACTTGAAACTAAAAATATATGGAGGTTTCAATTAAGTGATTTAACTTCGATCAAGTAAGCTGTTCCAGATACGGTTTTGTACTCTAAGCTGCGCATGCCAAGTCTGTTTCCGATACTCAACAATTAATAAATCCAGTTTTGTTTGGCCATTTCAACAGTTACATGGCCCTCTCGCAACCTGCAGAAAGATATACTAGTATGATGCATCGTAAAAGGGAAGGAACAAACAAGCTCAATTTGTGAAAAGGGGAAGATTTACCTCGTGGAACCGGGTCAATGATGAAATGAATAGGTTTATCATATCTCCTTGTTCAGCAAAGATCTATGTCAAAACACGACGAAGTTTCAAAGCATTAGCAAGTACAGCAGATGATGAAGCTGTACTTATGAGCCTTCTCAACAAAGAAGAGTGGACAGTTCTATGCTAAGAAGACACGCTGCGGTATCCTCGAAAACAAGCTTCGCAGCTTGCTTTCCGGCCGCCAAGATAGCCTCGATGACCCCAACAAACCGCGATACAAACTATAGACAGTTAGGCATCAATATCACACTAAGCAAGATTCATATAAACACCACCGAAACTTGTAAGTTAAGAGTCAACAGGAGCATAGAAACATTTCTCCAACCAAAAATTTGTATGTACTACTCCCTCCGTCCGGAATTACTTGTCGCATAAACGGATGAAAATGGATGTATCTAGAATTAAAATACATCTAGATACATATATTTCTCCGACAAGTATTTCCGGACGGAGGGAGTATATAGCAAGCTAAACTGAATTCACAGACTTCTCTATTTCATAGTGGAACACAGTTTCAACAGATACATAGAAGAAAACAAGCAAAAAAGAAAGAAGTACAGGGGAAAACTGCTAGTAGGTATGACGCAAGTTCTATAATGGACAAACATAATTGGGGCAACAGCCCATCTAAAATCAATTGGAACGCAGAAGGAATATATTTTTACCTCTTTAGCTGTGGCTTTGCGGTGAAAAATTCTTGTTATTCCTCTTTGAGAATCAAGTGATCTTCCCAAAGATTGTCAAAACAGATGAATAATGGTGCTGAGGTCACTTCGCACAGGAACTGCAGAGCACCCATCCTCTTCATCCTTTCGAACGCTAACTGAATCTTGCCGTGATCCCATCGATTCAGAGATCTCAGAGATTGCATTGTGACGAGCACATATTAGATTTCTATCACATAAGGGGTGAGTCAACTGCACGAACAGCACAAGATCAAGAAAGACCTTTAGGGACGAGCACATATTAGATTTCTATCACATAAGGGGTGAGTCAAACATTTTTTCTGAATTATTTGTGATAGTTTCCACACTTTGATAGTTGCCACAATCGGTAGTCAATGCAGTTTCGGCATCCAGCTGCACTGGACGGCAACTAATGTGCACATCGAAAAAGCGGTTTGCCACTTGTATTGTATAATCATGTGGCAAATAGAATGTGAACACAATGTCTGTTGCCACAATGCAGATATGACAGTGTGGCAAATTGGCTGCATAATATGGCAACCACATTTGCATACCAATTGTGCCAGATGTCATATCATGTCTATTGCCACATCATGTCTCAAGGTTATGTTACGCCAAGACAATGTGGCAATTTCACTAGATCATGGACGCAATTTTTTTGTTTTGCCATAATGACTTTTGTGATATCTGAACACACTGTGCCTGTTTTTAGGTTATCGATTCAGATGTGGTTTCATTGCTTTTTTGTACTATATTTGGGCTAACATGGCAACTTCAACATTTTGTTTTCAAGTGCATTTACCATATGTATACTTTTTTTAGTTGATAGCTAACCAACGTGCTTACTTGCCACGTTTATGTTCTCGACAATCATAGGGGGGGCGCGTGCGTGTTCATGCTATATTTTTGCATTCACTAGTTGACATTTTCTGTTAGGTGGCAAATGCTTACCTCTTGCATTTACATTTCCCCCTTAACAATTTGGTCTGTTCCTACATCAGTAGAATGGCTCGTGGTGATCATCAAAATGATGACGATGATTTCATGGATCCACCACAGCGTAACCGGGCAACTGGACGGAGAAAAGAGGGCGATGAGGTAACTGTCCACACACCCGCCCCCTCTCCTCCCGATTTATGTTATTGGTTGGCACCTAGATCTTTTGTAGTCGTCTGTCATGAACTAAATTTTCATGACATTGCAAAACATGGCAACAGCTGATCACTTTTGTGTCTGTTTTTCGCAAAAGAAGAAACGTACTCGCAACAGAGCCTCCCAAGAACGTCTGACTGTGTTGATTGAAAACTTCACCGACGATCAAAAGGGAGCTGCTGCTGAGATGGGTATGCAGGCTCTGATGGATATACGGTGCACGAACCTTGTCAACCCTGTATGCGACTGGCTTGGTGAGATCTACGAGCCTGCCTCCAGGGAATTCGTGATTCCGGGACGCGGAAGACTCCCGTTGAACGAGGAATCCGTGTTCTGCACTTTGGGTGTGCCTCGTGGACATATCAAAGTCCCGTACGAGGTCAATAATGAGATCGAGGAAGCGCTGTTCGCCCGTTTGTTTCCTGGATTGGAGTCCATGCCGAACACGTCTGTACTAGCAGATTCGCTGCAGGCCATGATGACGCACGGAGATGTTTTCAAGATGAAGCTACTCATGTACCTCATCTCAGCTGTTTTCGCGCCGACCACTTCCCTTTGCCCAGGCAACAAATGTTTCCCCATCCTCGTGAATGATCCATCCTTACTACTTTATTTTCCTTCAATCTTTTGGCTCCGATGTCACGTGTTAAGCTAATGACTGCCAGTGTTTTCATTGTTTTTTTTTCGTTTGATTTCTGATGCGGCAAACTTTTTGCCCTGAAATTTTGTGTGGTGCAGGCGAATCTGAAAAATGTGAAGAACATGAACTGGTGTAAGTTTATTGCCGACTTTCTCCACGATGCTTTCGCAAACAAGATGTACCAGAAGGGTTGTCGACTTCATTTAATGGTATTTATTTTACCAGATCTCTCTGTGAACTCTTGTTTATAACACAGTTTTATTCATGCATGGCAACCTGATCATAACAAGATGGCAACTGCCATAATGACAATGTGGCAACTGCCATAATGACAATATGGCAATCATTATCATCGACAATGTGGCAACTCGCCATCATATTAGCATGGCAATCGCTATCACAAGATGATGGCAACCGCCAAAGACACTATGATGGCAACTAGAACATACATACTATCAATGGATCATACATTATCCTGCTCTTTTTCCCAACTACAAAGTACCCATGATGGCAACTGACATCTCTTTCTTTGTAAAATTGTTTTAAATCAGCTCATGTATGTCGACTGTCTTGATCTGTCCACCGTGGATTTCTCTGGGGTAGGAGGCCCGCCGCCTACTCACAAGTTTGTTGTTTCTGCGTGGACCATCAACGCTGTCAAGGCTGTGCTTGCCGCAGACAGGGCAACTAATACCACATATGGAAAACTACAGGTTAGTTTTTGTTTATCTCTTCACACGGCATGCTTTCAAATTTGACATGAGGCAACCGTCCGTGGTTTATAAGGCATGCCTACAATTTCTTTTTGTTTTTCCTAGCTGATGGCCAAGCATGCTATAGACTACAGCGTGTTTGGGGGGCCTCAAAAATTTAGAAAGTGGATGGACGTGCACTCAGCTCCGTCTTGCCCTTCTGAGGTAATCAAAATATCGACATCCATGGTTTGCCATGGATTACTTGTTGATGTCGCAAGTTTAATCGCAATACGGGTGGTTGTTGATGCTTTTGTTTTCGCGGCAAAGCGAGGGCACCAGCTGAGCATCTAATTGGGCAGTTTGCATCCGGAATGACCGGCTTGCTCGGAAGTTGGTTGAGGGTGGACGCCTCGCTGCCTCACCATGATGACGCGGTTGCAGGCGATTCACTTCATTTGTCCCGAACGCATACATCGACCAACCGTTGCTATGGCCGGTATGACTACAATAGTTCCTAAGAGCCCGTGACACACAAGATGATGTAGATGGAGACGCTGGCCTCAGCAAGGATGACGACGATGACATGGATAATGTGCATCAGGACACTGATGACGATGAACATGCTGAAGTTCACACAGGCGGCAACAAGGGCAAGGATGCAACAGATGCCCCCCCCCACCGGAGAAAGTGAAAGAACATACGGCTGCGAGAGGC
Source organism: Aegilops speltoides (assembly GCA_021437245.1). Taxonomy (NCBI): domain Eukaryota; kingdom Viridiplantae; phylum Streptophyta; class Magnoliopsida; order Poales; family Poaceae; genus Aegilops; species Aegilops speltoides. The sequence goes on from JAHHZJ010000842.1 coordinate 45,332, forward strand.
GAGGGGGTGTTGCCATCAAGGAGGGGGCGGGCTCTAGAGGATGTTGGGCAGGGTTCTCCTGGCAAGAGGTCTAGGACCGATCCCGTAGCTGCCAGGAGGAGGTTCGACTTTCAATTTTAGTTTTCTGCTGTGTCTATTTTCTTGGAACAATCTCATCCATTTCTTTGCACTTGTTTTTTGTCAAGCGCGGCAATGAGTTTGTTGTCTGACAATTGCCACCTTTTTTCCCTCCATCATTACACGGCAATGAGCCGATCACTGTGGTGGACGAAAGCAGATTAAGAAACAGCGCCAACTCCAACCCGTGTTTTCGCATCGCTTGAACAAAGGTGCCCCCATTGTCGGTGACACCCTTCCACTGTGTCTTCTCCTCGCATTTACGACACCAACACCGGGATCCTGTCGTGTTGCCAGACCTGAGGAAGCCAGTCAAGAAGTAGGTTTCTCCATGTGCTTTCATTTGACATAGTGGTTTTTTTTCTTGAATTTCCAATGCAACTGTTCAGCTTGTCACATGTTCTTCTCTTATCGTCCCCCACGAGGCAACTGCTGTTTTTCCAAATGCTTTCTTCCTTCATTTTTTTAAGTGTATGGCAACTCCTACTAGTCTTTACATGGCAACTGGCATCTAGGCCAAATGGCAACTATTTCTGTACCTAATGGCAACTGCCATCTTTACCATTTGCTTTTGTGAGCTCATCCCACACCTAATTTTGAAATTTCATTCCTGAAAGATCAGACATTTATATCATTCCTCAATTTGCCTAACATGGTAACTGCTATTGGGGAACGTAGTAATTTCAAAAAAATTCCTACGCACACGCAAGATCATGGTGATGCATAGCAACGAGAGGGGAGAGTGTTGTCTACGCACTCGTGAGACCCGGGCGAAGCGATCACAACGTAGAGGAAGTAGTCGACGTTCTCCTCGCGATCCGACCGATCCCGCGCGTTACATTCGGCGCCCGAAGTTCTTGACACACGACAGCTCGATGACGCCCTCACTCCGATCCAGCCGAGTGTCGAGGAGAGTTCCACAAGACGACGGCGCAGGACGATCTTGATGTTTTATCGGGCGAGGCTTCGCTTAAGCTTCGCGACAGTATGACCGAGGTGGAATATGGTGGAAGGGGCACCGCACACGGCTAAGGAACGATCCGTAGATCAAACTTGTGTGTTCTAGGGTGCCCCTGCCCCTGATATATAAAGGAGGGAGGGGAGGTGCGGCCGCCTAGAGGCGTTGCAGGAGGAGTCCTACTCCCACCGAGTAGGACTCCCCTTTTCCTAGTTGGAGTAGGATTGGGGGGGAAGAGGAAGGGCGCCGCCTCCTTGTCCTATTTGGACTGGGGGAGGGGCGGCCACCCCTGGCCGGCCCTCCTCTTCTCCCTCGAGGCCCACTAAGGCCCATGTAGTACCCGGGGTTCCAGAACCCTGGTACTCAGTAAATTCTGCTTTCACCGGAACCATTCCAACTCCAAATATAGGCTTCCAATATATCAATCTTTATGTGCAAACCCTAGACTTTGGAAGAATCGACTAACCGAGATTGTTTTCGGTCCCACCGAAAATCCCAACGCTCACAAGATTTGAACTTTCGTCTCACCGAGTTGTCAACTCGGTCCGACCGAGATTGGTCAAATGTGTAACGGTTGATTTTGTGGAGGCTATAAATACCTCCACCTCCTCTTCATTCTGGAGAGAGCCATCGAAAGAACTACCACTCCTACCTTACATTTGAGAAGAAAACTACTACCCTTGTGTTGAGATCAAGTTGCTCCACTCCCACCATATGAAACTTGATTTCTAGCCTTCCAAGTTGCTTTCCACTCAATCTCTTCCTCCACCACAGCAAATCAAGAGGAGAGTTGAGGTTGGGGAGATTATCATTTGAAGCACAAGAGCAAGGAGTTCATCATCACCAACACCATCTATTACCTTTGGAGGGTGGTGCCTCCTAGATTGGTTAGGTGTCGCTTGGGAGCCTCCGCCATGATGTGGAGTTGAACCAAGGAGTTTGTAAAGGAGATCGCTGTCTGAAGATCTACCCAGTAAGGCTAGTCCTCCGTGGGCGAAGCCATGATGGCATAGACAAGGTTGCTTCTTCGTGGACCCTTCGTGGGTGGAGCCTCCGTGGACTCGCACTACCTCCGTGGGTTGAAGTCTCCATCAACGTGGATTGACGATAGCACACCTATCGGAACCACGAAAAATCTCCGTGTTCCAAATTGCTTTGCTCTTCACAATCTCTCCTTACTATTCGCAATTTACTTTCCGCTGCCTATACTCTAGAATTGCATGTTTAGTATGTTGCTCGACTTGTATGCATGATGCTTGACTTGATCTTCATTGTGAACTTGCTAAGAACTTATGTTAATCAAAAGGCATAAACTTTATCTTGTCGAGTTGTCTAATCACCCCTCTAGACACTCTTGCCTTCAACGATCCTACAGTGCGAAGCTTCTCCTCTGAATCGGGGAGCAGCTTGCGCCTTGGGTAACTTTTGAGGAGTTCAGTTTATACTCTTCGTCTGCTGAGGACTTCCGCTCCATCGATCGGCTAGCGATCTTGGATCAGCTTGTTGTTGCTGCTTTTTTCTTTGGCTATTTGCTGTGGTTATGAGCTCACATCAAGCGCTTCTTTGGTTCGATGGGATTCTCAAAAGGACGACCACATCATTATACCGCTACCGGAGGGAGGCATATAGTTATCAGCCCTCAACCCCTTCGCCGCCTTTCGTGAGGGCGATTTCTTTTCATCCTCCCGCGCTTAAATCTGCGTGAGGAGGCTGGTCGCTCTTCGCACTCGAGTATTATTAACTTCCCGTACGATTCCTCCATTTCCGTTGTGGCGGATTTAGAGCGGGCGTCACGGGACGCCAAGGCGAAGGCTGCTTCAAAGAATCTTCTCCGCTGCTTTTTCGCCATCCCCTTCTTTCGGGTGTCCACCATGTAGACGCCGTGAAGCGACGAGGTGGCCTTCCAATGTCCCCGCGCTTGGTTCCTGATTGCCTCCGCATCGCCCATAGCGCCGATGTCGCCGTGGAGTCATAGTTCAGCATGTCGGGTTAGGTCCTCACAAAAGCTACAAAGTGGTGCGGGTGGGCTCCTGAATTTCTTCATCGTCCGAATCAAACCGCTTCCGCCATAGTCCGCCAGATTCTCCTGATAGCGTAGAGATGCTTCAGAGAATTTTAAGATATCGCCAAAAGGCGAGTGTTGAAAGATGTCCGGCGGTGAATTCCATAACCGTGCCCAATCTGGGTTTAATTAGTGGTGCGGAGGCTCGAGTCCGGCAAGGAGTCCGCGCCTGGATCACGAGTTTCGGGACAAGATTGGTATTCGCCCATCGCAGTGATATTGAAGCCCCGGCAGCGCCTATCCACCCCACCTCGCTGGCGGGCGACCGGGTTCACAAGTAGCCGGGCGGATTCAAGTAAGCGCCAAAGCAATCAGACAAGCGGGCAGAAGCTAGATCATGCCCATCGTCATATGGCGCGCTATCGGGAAGCTCGACCGTCAAGATCAAGTCTCCGCGGTCGCCGCCGTGAAGTTTAGGGTTTCAAATCTGACTGACGCCGGGGGCGAAGCTGACCTGTATGGACTAAAGAGAGTTGGCCCAAAGGCGGGTTACCGAATATGAAGATCTGTCCGTGAGGAAAGTTCGCTCGACAGCGCCAAAGATTGAAGATGCCATCGAGCCTATTGGTGACGCATACGTAGGAACTCTCAATGAAAGCACCAATGCTCTGCACAAACCGGTGATCTCGGTAGGGGGTCCCGAATCAAAAGGCCTAGGCGGATGGTAACAGAGACGAGGGAACAATGTTTTACCTGTGTTCGTGGTTCTCGATGGAGGTAATAATTCACGCCCCGCTTGATTAATATTGATGATATGGGTAGTACAAGTAGATCTACCATTTAGATCAATGAGGCTAAACCCTAAAAGCTAGCCATGGTATGATTGTTGAGATAATGTTGCGCCCCACGGATTCGACGCCCTCCCGCTTATATAGACACCGGAGAGGCTAGGTTACACAGAGTCGGGTTACAATGGTAGGAGATCTACACATCCCAGAGCTGCCAAGCTTGCCTTCCACGCCAAGTAAAGTACCCGGACACGAGCCGAGTCTTCAATCTTCATTCGACCGGGAGTCCCATGGATATTGATAGTCCGTCAGTCCGACACCCCTAGTCCAGACTCTCTCGCTAGGGACAAGGGCATTTATCGTTCATTCGGTCGCTTCCAACAAAGGTGAAGCGACCGCTAGAGGCGCCACCGATCGCCATTTATGGCCTCCTCACATCTTCACTTGCCACTGCACCGCTTAGCTGCACAGCCCGCCACGTGGCACCAGGAGCGATCTCACATGGTTATCGCCGCCTGGAGCGCGCTTGGAGCGTGGCTACCGGGCGGATATGTATGACAGAAAATTTTTTCGCTCAGCCCAAATGTCACGGATGTGTCTTTTTTTGTAGGAGTATGAGCCTCGCCGGTTTAGGAACGGGAAGAGGACCCATTATGCTGCAAATCCTACACATAGAGTTCAATGAAGACCAATTGGTTGTGATAGTTTGAGAAACACCATATTGTGGTAAAATGAACCATGAGCGTAGGTAGGACCTAAACTTGGTCATAGGAGGGGGCTGAATTTAGCAGAAGCTTGGTTGAGGAAAGGGCTATTGCTACGCGATATTAATAAATAGCAGTAGCGCTTTTCATATGAGCTGCCATTAGTATGCCTGGCTTGCCGGCAATGGTTCCGCAATTATAGTAGTAGCGTGTTTTATAACCATATAGCGCCATCGGTAAGCAGATAGTAGCAACACTTTCTACGGCCAAGCCGCCACTGGTAATTAGTAGCAGCGTGCCTTTAAAAGTGCTAATAGTAAGCTCCGTGTGTAAGGTTTTCCCTAGTAGTGGTAGTGTAATTCTCCGACGCAACGCATACCTTCAATGTGATTGCAGCTTGGGGAGAAAGTGGTGTTTTTGTGTTTTGAGGTGTGTGTGTTGGGGCTTAGTGGATGTAAGGAAGGGCACCTTATGTATGCCTTAGGCACTTAAATGACAAGTGTCACTCAAAACCCCAAACGCAATTGTATGTCTTCAACGTGAACGTAGCTCGTGTGTTTTGTTGATAAGAGGCGATTACATCTCCGCAATTAGGCAGACGAATCGTAGGGTGTACTTCCTTAACGCAACTGCATATCACACATACGGCAGCTTGGGGTGAAAGTGGTGTTTTTGTGTTTTGGGCTGTGTGTGGGTGGGGGGCAGCGTATATTGCCAAGAGGGGCATTCAATCGCGTCGCCCCCACGCCACCCCCTCCGGACCACAACCAAAGTGTCACCCCACGCCACAACAGCATGTCTTGGTTGGGAGTAGCCACGACTCGCCACTAGGCATGCACTGAAGTGTCGGCCCGATTGCAATGTGCCGTCTTAACGGAATAAACTTCAGAGGCGAAGTAGTGTTTTTGGCGAGAGATAGGAGCAGCTGCATGTTTGCTATTAGACACTTAATTGCAAGTGTCATTCCAGCTGCAAATCAGAAGTTTTCAATGTACAATGTTGATTTTTTTCAAATTATACACTGGAAAAAATAAACAACATAGTTTAAATATTTTAAAATTATAGGACTAACATTTTATAAATAACATTGACACTTTTTCCCAAACACACAATGTATAATGAATATACTTCAATACAAGATGATTGTTTTAAATGAAAGGATATCTATAGAATGTCAGGTTTTTTTATTTTCTCATTAAACGCATGATTACCGCCGAATCAGTTGCACGCATCTTAAAGCAAGGAGAGAGAGAGAGAGAGAGAGAGAGAGAGAGAGAGAGAGGAGTCAACTAGACAAAGGCGTTCCCTAGGAATGGATTTTGCCGCGAAACCGTCCAACGATCGCATTTCCCCTTTCTCTGTTGTCTCTCTCACTCTCGCTTCCCATTCCAACCTCACACACTAGTGCGCCGCTTTTTTGATTTCGTCGGAGAGGTGGGCTGCGCCGGGGACGATGCTTGTGGTGGCGGAAAGGTGCAGCCTCGTCGTACGCTCTTATCCTGAATGAGATTAAAGACAGAATCAGGGAGTTTGATAGTCTAGTTTTGTTTTGAGCCTAGGGAGTGCAACTTTGAAGCACAATTTTAGTTAAGCTGCTACTTTCTCTCAATTGGGTGCCATATTTGGCTAGGGATGACCCCAGATGTCACATGTATTTCTGAAACGATCATTGAATAAAACCCTAGTACCCTTCAAAAATATAGCCCATATTTGCCTAAAAAGAAAAGTATGCCCCGTTGTCGTCCACATAGCAATCCGTCCATAAACATAAGTAGCACCATCAAATAATTGGATCACAGGCCTCAATGGGAACAGACTTAAACCAAGTCTCACGGGATGTAGAAGAATTGTGATCTTACATTTAGATCCATGCAAATTTTCTACTATCCAGTTTTACGTTTTTCTTTCTTTCATGTTATATCACTTGACTTAGATTTTAAGTTAAGTCTAAGTCGACTGAGATTTAGATACACCCTAGTAAAACATAAAGTCGTCACCCCAAGATCACTTCAAGGTGTGCCTGACCTAGACTTGATCATCCTTTCAAGCCATTTCGTCGTCGTCGCTCCACCTCCGCCTCCGTGGGCATTCTGCTTCCGACCATCTTCCAGTCCCAGAGACCATTGTATTGACATGGCCATCTCTGAGCAGAACAAGGCGTTGCAGCGATCTGCAGACCTGACGAGATCCCTGCACTGCGCGTCTGGCGCGGTGTCCCCGTGAACCCAACCATGACCAGCTCCTTCATGTGTCGGTGCGGAGCTTGGGCCTCTGCCACCATTATCTCTCTCTCCAGGCTCCTCGTCCTCGTCGGAGTGAGGCAGAGCCACATGGATGTGCAGGGCCTCGAGCGAGCGCGCGGACAGCAGGAGGATGCGCGGCCACGAGACGTCCCAGTTGGGAGGCACGTCGGCGACGAGGAGCTTTTCTTGAGGCCGCGGAATCCTCGCGATCCGACCGATCCCGGCGCCGTTACTCCGGCGCCCCCGAGTTCTTGACACACGTACAGCTCGATGACGTCCCTCGTACTCCGATCCAGCCGAGTGTCGAGGGAGAGTTCCGTCAGCACGACGGCGTGGTGACGATCTTGATGTTTTACCGGCGCAGGGCTTCGCCTAAGCTTCGCGACGGTATGACCGAGGTGGAATATGGTGGAAGGGGGCACCGCACACGGCTAAGGAACGATCCGTAGATCAAACTTGTGTGTTCTAGGGTGCCCCCTGCCCCCGGATATAAAGGAGGGAGGGGGAGGTGCGGCCGGCCTAGAGGGGCGGCGGAGGAGTCCTACTCCCAGGGAGAGTACTCCTCTTTTCCTAGTTGGAGTAGGATTGGGGGGGGAAGAGGAAGGGGCGCCGCCTCCTTGTCCTACTCGGACTGGGGGAGGCGGCGCCACCCTGGCCGGCCCTCCTCTTCTCCTCGAGGCCCACTAAGGCCCATGTAGTACCCGGGGTTCCGGTAACCTCCGGTACTCGGTAAATTCCTGTTTTCACCGGAACCATTCGAACTCCAAATATAGGCTTCCAATATATCAATCTTTATGTCTCGACCATTTCGAGACTCCTCGTCATGTCCGTGATCACATCCGGGACTCGAACTTCTTGGTACATCAAAATACATAAACTCATAATAAGCATCATGAAACCTTAACCGTGCGGACCCTACGGTTCGAGAACAATGTAGACATGACTTAGAACTATTCTCGGTCAATAACCAACAGCGGACCTGGATGCCCATATTGGTTCCTACATATTCTACGAAGATCTTTATCGGTCGGACCGCATAACAACATCGTTGTTCCCTTTGTCATCGGTATGTTACTTGCCCGAGATTCGATCGTCGGTATCCAATACCTAGTTCAATCTCGTTATCGCAAGTCTCTTTACTCGCTCGTAATACATCATCTTACAACTAACTTATTAGTTGTAGTGCTTGCAAGGCTTGATGATGTGTATTACCGAGAGGGCCCAGAGATACCTCTCCGAGCAATCGGAGTGACAAAACCTAATCTCGAAATCGCCAACCCAACATCGCCTTTGGAGACACTGTAGTACTCCTTTATAATCACCCGATTACGTTGTGACGTTTGGTAGCACCAAAGTGTTCCTCCGTAAACGGAGTTGCATAATCTCATAGTTACAGAACATGTATATGTCATGGATAAAAGCAGTAGCAACATACTAAACGATCGTGTGCTAAGCTAAGGAATGGGTCATGTCAATCAGATCATTCTACTAATGATGTGACCTTGTTAATCAAATAACAACTCCTTGTTCATGGTTAGGAAACATAACCATCTTTGATTAACAAGCTAGTCTAGTAGAGGCATACTAGTGACATCTTGTTTGTCTATGCATTCACACATGTATCATGTTTCCGGTTAATACAATTCTAGCATGAATGATAAACATTTATCATGAAATAAGGAAATAAATAATAACTTTATTATTGCCTCTAGGGCATATTTCCTTCAACTGCTGCTGCATGGCAACTGCTAACTATGACACATGGCAACTCATGATCCCCTTACATGGCAACTACCAGCTTTTCCACTTGTTTTTAGTCTTTTTAATGTTTCTACCATTGCAAACATATTTGTTTGTCCATTTTTTCATACCTTTTTCATGTGCTTTTTTTTCCTTTGCAGGGTGAAGAAGACTACTACGTGCGGGGCCAAGCATATCATTAAGGACCCTCTCGAACGCCTGCATTCAAAGTTGTCAACAGGGGGCAACTCAGATGTTCATGAGGCGCCAGGCGACAATACTGCTGCTGCACCGTCAACTGCTCCCACTAACTCTGATGCAAGTGGCCGACCATCTCCGCTGGCTAGAGATGTGCAGGCTACAACAACACGCATCCGTACATCGGGGAGTGACGAGTCGGTATCTGCCAGTACAGCTGAAATATTGCCAACTCTTCTGGCAATGAAGGATGCTGCTGTGAGCCATGCCACACCATCAGCAAGCGTTGAAGTGGACGCTCCCGAGACCAACCTAAGCAAGGAAGATTCCCACTCATCTGACACTGATTCCAAGCGCGTGCCTGGTGGCACACCTGTGTCCATGACAGAAGCGGCTGAGGCGGCAGTTCACAAGGATATGTCATCTACAGGTGAGAGTCCTGGCACAACAGCTCCAGCTCCTGTCGGTGCACATGCTCCTAAGGCAACCGTTCCGCGTGCTGGTCTTCCACCTAGGTGTCGTAGCCCCCGCAAGCAACCAACAGACATACCCAACGCTCTGGCTGTAGCTAGGAGCAGGAGAGATGATTCTGGCTATGTTCCTGCGTCCACACTGTTCCCGCCACCTGCCAAAATCAATGTGATGGAGAAACCGCAAGACCGGAGCACAACTGATGCAGGTGTCAAGCCGGGCACGAGTGACGCAGAGGAACGCCTGGAGCAGACTGCGCCTTTACCCACAGTGGAAATCCCCAACATAAATCTGCGCACTTCCAGGCTACCAGTCAATGTCGGTGTCCCCTACAGCCCAAACAAGAAGATTGTCAAGAAAGCTGTGGCTGATACCGCTGACAACACGCCCCGCCCTGCAAATAAGCCTGATCATTCTGTAGCAGCCGATTCAGATATGTTTGTCGATCTCTCACCCTTGGATTCTGCCCCGCAAATCGTTCGTGGTCCGGCCAGTAGGAATGAGAGGCACCCAATGGCATTTACCCTACCGAGCTTCAGCCTTGGCATCAGTCAAAATCAACCGGTGGTGCAAGATCCTTTGCCAGTTGCCTTTGCTTTCCCAGGAGGCATGCCCGCAATGATGGCGCAGCCAATGGTCGAGGGCAGGAAGGCTGTCAAGTTCGCGGAGCCGATTGTGCAAGGTACACTTTTCATGTCCTTATGATTTTCTTGTATACATGTTTGTAGTTTGACTTTTGTCCCAATCATATTTTTTGGGTGTTCTCACTTGTGATGGTAGCTGACATGTGATGACATGGCTAGTGGATTCAATGCACCATGTCACCTACATTTTTTTTGCTGCCATGCTGCATTTGACATTTGGGTAACCACGTGGCAACTGAAGTTGATTCATCATGGCAACTGTATTTGCTGTCACATGGCAAACACAGTGTATTACACATGGCAACTGGATTTGCCACATCATGTGCACCTGCATTTTTTTGGTACCATGCTGCATTTTTTCAATACGGCAATCACATGGCAAGTGGAGTTGACACAACATGGCAACTGCATTTGCTGTGACATCGCAACTACAATCCATCTAGATGGTAACTACAGCGCAACGGCAGGGCAACTGTAGTTGCCATGACATGGCCACTGTAGTTGGACCACACATGGCAACTTTCCCACTATTTCTACCTACATCTCCTCACAATCCATCTGTTTTCTGACTTTCTACTTATCCTAACACACTTTTTATTTTTTGAATCATTGCAGGAACCCCTGAGGAAATTTCACCGTCACTTGACGAAGCTTACCGCAAGATCGAGGAGGCAGCATTGCAGAGGAGGACCTCACGAGGGCAAGGGCAATCAAGTTCCAACGTGCCTGCAGATACGGCATCTGATGATACCATCAGGAGTGCCGCCCCTGGTTCTGTGAGACAGCAGAGGGTAGTTCACCCACCTCCCGCAGAAGACTACGAGCCCGAATTCAGGGCCACTAAGGAACAGACCCAGCTGTACGACATCATCAAGCGGTTTGGAAATGCGAGGGCCAGTAGCAAGCACATGAAGGAGTTGAAAGCGTAAATGACCACACCCCATAATCTCTCATTTTGCTTTGTTCCTTTTTTACCATTCATCTTCTTCGTACTCTATATACACGATGCGATTACGTTTTAGTTTGTTCATATTTTTTTACTTAGCAGGCATGATTCTTCCATGTTATGTCGTTTTCATACAGCTCATGTTTGGACAGAATGAAAGTCATTCAATGCGGAGCGACGTACGTCGACCTGGGTGATCTTGCCGAGTCCGTGAGGCCAAACGATAAAATGTCGACGAATGTAGTTGCATGCGGGATCGACTACATCAACAATCACATCGATGTGTGTGCCGACAAGATAATCATGCATTACAGTGTGACCTGCAAAATATGGGATGGTGACTTCCACCACAAAATCCTGAGGAAGAATTTTGCTCAACACGGTGAATTCAAGCTCACACTGAAGAAATATGTGAGTACTCCTTCCCTGTCTGCACTGTTTTTTGCCATCTTCTGCACTTGTGATTATGTGGCAGATGTTTTCATGTGGCAACAGCTGCCGTGCACATTGACATCTTTGATTTTTGCATCCTGCGCGAACTATGTGGCAACTTGATAGTAAAATACACGGCACATTTTGTTCATACATGGACGGCAACTTTCTTTCAACTACCCCCCACCCATAACCAAACATTCTACGTGATTCTATTTTTTTTTGTCCCTCTGCTGTTCTTTCTATGTAGTCTGCTTCTCATTTTTTCAATTTCAAATGCAGGTCATGTTCCCCATGTTCCAGGATCTTGCACCTCATGACTCACACGACAAGTGTGGTCACCACTATGCGATCTGTCTTGACCTGGAGAACCAACGTTTTGAGGTGCTTGATTCAATCCGTTCGGAAGCTGATTTAGACCTTACTACGCATGTCGAATTCTTCATCAACAACCATAAAGAGACATGGAACCGTCACTACGAACAGTCAAAGGTCCAGATCAGACATTTCCCGATTGAGTATGTGGCGACTGTGAAACAAGGGAACAAGTAATTTCTTAACCCCCTTCTTCATGTGCCGTTTACATCAATGCAACCCATCTTTTTGTTGTCACATCTAAATTGAAGTCTATCTTTGCTACGTCTGTCCTGTTTGCGTGTTCATCTAAATCTTTTTCGCAGAGATGATCGTGGCTTTCACGCTACTGGAATACTTTGCAAAGTGGGAAGGCAGAGTTGTCCCGCTATCACAACAAGAATCGTCGCTGAGCTCCGGAAAATCCACACATGGAACTGGTTGACGAATGAAGATTTCAACAAGCGGTCCAGAGCACGCGAGTTTGTGGAGGAAGCTGTCAAGAAAATCAACAAGAAGTACAAGTGATCACGTGGTGTTACACACCGGACGCATACCTTACATTCTGTTGCTGAGGAATGTAAGGTACTATCTCTTTGTTATCGTTGAAAACTATGTTTGTGTGCTATGTTACGACTGCAACCCCGCGTAGCCTACTATGTAGTGATGGTGTGTGAGCGACATTTGAGTAGTTTCTGTAACATATGTGTGGACGTGAACCTATTTTAGGCGTTAATGCACGTATGTTTTTATGTTTTATCATTATTACAATGGTTTCATCGTTTATAACACCGGGTTTTGCTGTTTCGAATGCGTCTATGATGTTTTAAAACAGATGGCAAATGTAGTTCAACATACATGGGTAGTGAAAGTCATCGTCGTTTTTCATTTTGTCTGTTTTGCTTCTTCTTTTTCATCGCTAAGTGCACCGGCTAGCATGGGGTAGGTTGATCATGTAGCCACAACCTTGGCTGCCTTTATGCACGTTACGCCTTTTCCAACTTGTTTCCCATACATTGCCCACAACACACTATGTTTCGCTAAACCGTGTCGTGTTTGTCATGGAAATATATGTCATGCAGAGTCATTTCAAATACCATGGCACATTTTCAGTACAGCTAACATGGCGGATACAGTACAAACAACATGGCAGATCCAGCATAATTAACATGGCAGATATGGTACAACTAACATGGCAGATCCAGTACAACTAAAATGGCAGATCTAGTACAACTAGCATGACATATTTAGTACAAAATAGCATGGCATATATTAAGTATAAAATAGCATGGCAGACTAACTACACATAACATGGCAGATTAGCTACACATAACATGGCAGATTAAGTACCCATAACATGGCAACTGCATTCATCCACTCAATGAATTTTCCTTCTACTTCTGATGCCCCTCAAGAGTCATTCTCCCAATTTAAAAAAAAAACTCATCATATAGGGTTCAAAACAAAATGTCCACAAGGACCATGTCACATCACCCCAATTTCTGCTCATGGATTGCCCGCCCCTTTCTTCGTTTTCTTGTGTTTTGCTTGAATCTCCAATCCTGACTTGTACCTTATCTCTCTTGGACGACCCTTTGTGATGGAACGGGGTGGGTTCCTGACCTGGGTTTGTGTGCTTGCTGTTCCAGATCCTATCTCTGAGTTTTCAGATGATGGCCCCATCGATGAAGGCACACTTGATGTGCGGGGGAACCGGTGTAAGGCTTCCTCAGCTTTCCTCTTCTTTATCTCATCAAGCTCTCTTTTCAGTGCCTTCATGTGTTTTTCTGCGACTCTCGCTGTCTCATCACTCTTGCACGCTTCATCTATTAGCTCAGTATAGTTCTTTGTCAGCACAACGTGCCTCACGGCTTCCATTGTTGACTCAGGTCTCTCGTCATGCACAGCCAGAACCGCGTGTGTTGTCTGCGGTGCCAACGCGTCGTTAGTGTCCCAAGTCCATCGCCGCCTTATGAAATGGCGGGGCATCCGTGTCACAGCGTTCATGTCCATTACTTTTAGTATGTGACAACACACAATGTCGTCCCGTTCGAACTTGCAGCATTGGCAGTAGTATTCGCCTTGCTCGATCGAGGCTTTCACGCAGTAGTTCCTTCCTTTGTCCGGGTCTTCAGGTTCTGAATCCGACATGCCCAAAATAGAACAAACCTTGAACGTATGTTCGTCCACCTGGAAAGCCGTGAACATGCTGGCACGCTTTATTTCTTCCTGGAATCTGCAAGTTTTGTGTGTTTTATGTTAATCTATCGCGTGATCCTTTTTGTAGCACGTTACGTTGTCATGGAAATAGAAATAGATTTATGTTTTGAATATGGCAAACATAGTATACTGAACATGGCAAACATAGTACACTGAACATGGCAACTGCAGTACACTAGACATGGCAACTGCAGTACACTAGACATGGCAACTGTAGTACACAAGACATGGCAACTGTAGTACACTAGACATGGCAACTGCAGTACACTAGACATGGCAATTGTATTACATTTTTCAACTGGCCATCGTCATTTACACACCAATATTCCCCAAATGGAAGCACATTGCATAAAACATGGCAACTGCATTTTTTTTAAACATTGCATCTACATTTTGAGTAAACATGGCAATTGCATTTTCAACAAACATGGCAGTTACATTTTAGTAAACATGGCAATTCCATATCAGCATATGTGTTGTCAATATAACATTTTTCAGTTGACATTGGCATTTGCATACCAACATGCCCAAATGGAAGTCTGATGCATTAAACACCGCAATCGCACTTCATTGAACATGGAAAATGCATCCGAGTAAGCATTGTAAACTGAATTTTCATTGACCATGGCAATCGCAATTTGAGTAAGCATGGCAAGCAATATACATTAAACATGGCAATTGCATATCATGGCAACTGCATTGCACTCTATATGGCACCTACTGCCTTAGTGCTTTTTTGCGCAAATAAGGCTGTAAATCAACTGACTTACTTGTTAAAGATCTTGTTTGTGTATATCTTGCTCATTTGCCTCTCCATTGGTAAATACATTAGCAATTTCGGCTGCTTTAGCGCGGTGGTAGCTTCTTGTTGCAGCTCAGATCCCAGAATTTTTTGTTGCAGCTGTGTCTCGCTGGCAAATCAGTAGCAATGAGTTGCCGGGGCTCACGACGCTTCAAAACAGCATTGAACCCCTCATTGCGCTGCGTAGTCTCGCAGAAGGGAAGAAGCATCGCATGAAGTAGGCGGGCACCAAGACATTCGCTTCTCCCACGACTAGCAAGCGTCTCATTGTCTTGGACTTGATGTGTTTCACCATGGCCATCCGGCTCCTTTCAAACTCCTCGACCGTCAAGCTGTGGTCCACGATAGCTCGAATGCCTTGTGCAGCTCTGGATGGTCAGCAAAGAACGGTCCTAGCGTCTCCTCAGCCTTCTTTATAATGTGCCACCAGCAGTGCCTGTGCACTGCCAACGGAAAGACCTCCTCTATGCCTGCACGCATGCTGAAATCCTGGTATGTTATTATGTTCATTGGAGCAAGTCCATCCATGCACTCCAAGAAGGTCTTGAACAACCAGACGTACCCATCCGTGTCTTCGTTCCGAACGAGCCCGCAGCCGAACTGCAACGACTGATTGTGGTTATTTATTCCTATGAACGAAGTGCATGGTATCTTGTACATATTAGTGAGGTACGTCGCGTCAAATGAAATGCAATCTCGGAAATGTTTGTAGGCTCTCCTTGCAGCACCATCCACCCAATACATGTTCCTGACACGGTCCTCATCGTCCAACCTTATCCTGTAGAAGAAATCTGGATCTTCCTTTGCTTTCTCATTGAAGTAGGCAATTATAGCCTCTATGTCAGCCAGCCTGCTCTCTCTACGGTACTTGGCCTATAGGTTTGTGACGTCAGCCGATATGTACGGCATGCTACTCAGTTTACCCTTTTTGCTGTGGATGAGTGATAGTATCTGGACCATTCTTGATGGACCGACGTTACAATCATGTAGCAGCTTTACAAATTGCCTTTCGACTGGGGTGAATCCTCTGTGGGTGGTCAGAAATTTTACAAGGTCGAACTTCTTTATGAGTTGGTGGTTGTGCTCGTCAAAATATTCAGTGACCACATACTGTGTTCCATCTACGTTCAGCTTACACCAGACAGGGCATCCCGTCTTGAGAATGATCCCTCTTTTTCGTTCCGGAACGACAGGCGCAACACCTTTCCTCTTTTTGTTCCTCCGTGCCTTGTGGCACCTCGTCTCACCTCTGCTGTACTCGTTAGTTTTCTTAATTTTCCTATGGTACTCGGTGTTGACCGCAAATCCATGGAACTTTGCATATGTCTGGTAGTATTCCTTTGCTTCTTCGAACGATTCAAATCTCTGCCCAATGTACGGTGGCTGAGGTACCACGATCTTTGATTGCCCACCATCTTCATCCCCTTCTACCTCGTCGTCAGTTTCATCATTCACTTCAGTATCGGCGGCAGTTCCTTCTACTTGAGTGTTGGCAGTGATTGTGTTCAAAGGGGTGCTTGTCGGTATTGCTGGAATGATTGACATTCCCGACTGTGACTCGAAATTGTCTGCGGCATGATTGTCTGCTGGCTGGTGGAACGCGTCTTCCGTGCGCTCAGAGCTCCCCGCAGTAGATGTCCCCGCGCCGCTGTTAACTGTAGTTGTAGGCCCTGTAATAGGAAAAACAGGTACGAGAGTAAGTTTTTTGTTTGAATAACACGTGTATCGCAACCGATCACACCATCTACGAGTGATTTGGCACGACATCATTTCAAATAGCAAGCCGTGAGTCTGCGCGTGGACATGTACGGCAGCTATAGGTGTCCAGTGATGGCAGCTACTGTTCAACAAACATGGCAACTATTGTTTTTGCCTACAAATAACTACAAATAACAATTGTAGTGCTGTTTTTGTGGTTCAGTTTTTTTTCCCTTACCTTGGTGTGTTGCATTCGACCTTCCTGTGTGACCTATGACACCAAAATGTCGTGCTCCACCTGCAATTTGTGAAGCTTGCCACGAGACGTTTGCTGGGTTACCACCAGCGTAATAACCTGTACGCATAGTAGTGGTTGGTCAATTCATGGCAAATGCATGTTGTGCTAGCACGGCAACTGCAGTTGCCCCTGATGTGGCAACTGCAGTTTTACTGGCATGGCAACTGTATTTGCATCGGCATGGCAACCGCAGTTGTCCCTTGATGGCAGCTGGAGTTGCCATGACATGGCAAATGTAGTCGCACTGGCATGGCAACTGCAGTTGTTCTTCCCTAGCAACTGCAGTTGTCCAGGATGGCAACAACAGCTGTCTAGGGATGTCAAGTGTAGTTTCTAATACATGGCAACGGTAGATGTCCATTCATGGCAATTGTAGTTGTCAACTATGCTCCTTCTGCTAATTGATCATCCGCAACTTCATTTTTTTATGGACTCACCTGTGTATGACGTTGATGGCAGGTACATTGGTGTTGCCTGATGCCACGCGCTGCATGAAGGCTCTGCATTTTCACCCGTGGTAACTCGTGAGTCCTTTTGCCAGTTTTTTTGCATGTTCATTTTTCATGTCCACAGCAGTATGTGCTCTTTTCTCGTTTTGCATTACCTTCATTATCCATACAAGCTAGTTGAAGTTTGATGCCCGTACATTTGTCAGTGTTACCGCCTTGTGAGTGAACTTGCCACGGGGGCCCCCTAGTTGTGTTTTGGTCATAAGAACCTGCGAAAAAATGACAGTGCACGACATAAGTAGAATGACATCTTCATCGTTGCGAAGATGGCAACTGTTCTCTTCTTTTGTTATCACGCATCATACCTACGCCTGCATACTGTTCTAGTAGTGGCAGCAACGGCCCTGAAGAGATGAGCTGACTGTACTCTGTTGCATCCCAAGGGGGCGTTTCTGGCCTTTGAGAACCCCAAGCATCAGCGCCATCTTCGTGATTCATTCTTTTCCGTGTCTCGCTTCTTTCCAATGTGTTCTCAATCACTGCATGAACAAGAAGGCATCAACAATCCACAAGAATTGTATTCTTCTGCTGCTTGCACATAGAAGATATGGATGGCAAGCGACGGGTCAAGATAGGTGGCAGCTACTGACAACGAAAGGTGGCAACTGTCGTTACACACAAGTGGCAATTAATTTCTTCCAGCCCTCTTCATTCCAAGAATTGTCCCTCCTGTCCTTCTTTAGTGATTCCTACTCATCCATTTTTCATACCCAACTGCTTGCGTCAATTAAACTAGGAACTTAAGTCAATTTCAAACGTAGTACATGGCAGATCTGGTGTACTCTGTCTGGCAAGTGCGACTATACACTGAACCATGCAGTGTCCTACCCTATAGCATGGATCCAGCGCAAGATCGGGAGATTTTCAGCCTTAATGATGAGAAGGATGAGATCTTCACCTGGTTTTAGATGATCGTCTCTGGAGGGCTGGGTTGGAGTTTGGGGCTGGGGTGGGGAGGGCTGGGGCGTGGTTTTGAGGTGGGAGTGCCCTACGGATCTGTTCTGTTTGCCATGACAACCAGAGAAGGCCGGCGACGGAGGTCGGGGTTCGAGAGGTGGGGGACGATGGCGACAGACGAGAGAGGGGATGGATCGGAGGTCGGGAACTGCTTGGTCGTGCGGGCAGCGGGTCGGCTTGCCCGGACGGGGCAGTGCGGGCGGGGTTGGCACGCAACGAACGTGCGGGCCGTGCTTTTGTGCGCGGACGTGGTCGTGCGGGCCGGTCCCCGTCCATGCCACACGAGGCGTGCGGGCGGGTTCCCGTCGACGCCACACGTGTGGCAATTATTCGGGCCCTAGATTTAACCATCAAAATGTCAATGCATCTAACTTCAATTAATATCACTAAAAACTATGTTCGAAAGCGAATCCAGAGATATAATTTTTGCTGACATGCATTATTATTTATTTAGTTAAATGTATGATAAAAAATTGACACAAAATATTATGGGGACTAATAAACCAGAACAAAGGTAGTATCTAGTTTTACATTTTTCTTTCTTCCATGTTATATCACTTGACTTAGACTTGGTTAAGTCTAAGTCGACTGAGATTTAGATACACCCTAGTAGAACATAAAGTCGTCACCCCAAGATCACTTCAAGGTGTGCCCTGGACCTAGACTTGATCATCCTCTTCACCGCCATTTCGTCGTCGTCGCTCCACCTCCGCCTCCGCGGGCATTCTTGCTTCCCGACCATCTTCCAGTCCCAGAGACCATTGTATTGGACATGGCCATCTCTGAGCAGAACAAGGCGTTGCAGCGATCTGCAGACCTTGACGAGATCCCTCAAGTACTGCGTCTGGCGCGGTGTCCCCGTGAACCCAACCATGACCAGCTCCTTCATGTGTCGGTGCCGGAGCTTGGGCCTCTGCCACCAAATTATCTCCTCTCCAGGCTCCTCGTCCTCGTCGGAGTGAGGCAGAGCCACATGGATGTGCAGGGCCTCGAGCGAGCGCGCGGACAGCAGGAGGATGCGCGGCCACGAGACGTCCCAGTTGGGAGGCACGTCGGCGACGAGGAGCCTCTTGAGGCCGCGGAACGGCGTGGCCACGTGCCGCGGGAGGACCCATCTGACCGGCCCGGTGAAGCGGAGGACGAGGCTCGTCGTGCCATCTGGGGCGTTGCCGAGGAAGTCGTGAGGCTTGTCGCTTCCCCAGAAGGTGAGGTTCACGTGCGTCAGGCTCGGGACGGAGCCGAACGTGAGCATCACGCTCGCGCTGCTGTCTTGGCACGCCAGGCGGGTGAGCGCCGGCAGGTCGTGCAGCGTGATGGCTGAGAATGCGCAGTCTTCCACGACGAGCTCCGTGAGCGACGAGCACGGCGCGTCGACCTCCAGGTGGTCAAGCTCCTCCGTGCAGCCGCATGATTTGAGGTGCAGCGTCTGCAGCCGCGCGCAGTCGGTGAAGAGCCTCTCGTACACGGCGACGGGCGTGGACGCGGCCACGCCTTGCAAGACGAGCGTGCGGAGCGCCTCGTAGGTGCGCAGCGGCGGGAGCGTGCAGTTTCCCAGCGTGAGGCTGCGCAGGCGTGACCTGCCGCCGCCGTCGAGGCGGTCGTGGGGGAAGCCGTAGGCGGGCGCGTCGTGGTCGTGGCATGTCGCCGATGGATAGGCCACGACCTCCAGATCTTCCACGCCCCATGCGCCCACCGCAGCGGCGATCAGGCGCTCGATGCAGCCGACGTCGTCGTGCGTCCGTGTAGAGAGACAGGATATGGGCTGTGCAATCGCAATGTATTACTCGGTGCACCAGGCACGTATATATGAGTACAGAGGTGGGCCACAACCTCAACTATACAGGGAAAACAGGAGGTGGGCCCTACACACACATATACACGATACAATGTACTCAACACCCCCGCAGTCGAAGCGGGCGCCAGTGACGCAGAGCGGAACGAAACTCCTCAAAGGTGGAAGTCGGCGGTCCTTCGTCATCACATCGCGAACTGCCGGCGGTGGGCACATGGAGAACCCGCATGCGCCCAGGGCCACCTGCTCGCGACGAAGTGAATGTCCAGCTCGATGTGTTTCGTCCGGCGATGATGAACGGGTTGGCGGAAAGGTACACCGCAGAGGCGTTGTCTGAAGAGACAACCGTAGCACAGGAAACATCGTGATGTAGCTCTGAAGTAGCTGTCGAAGCCGGTGCACTCGGCGACGGCGTTGCCACAGCTCGGTACTCAGCCTCGGCGCTAGAGCGCGACACCGTGGGCTGTCGCTGACGACCATGAGACGAGCGAAGGACCGAGGTAGACGCAGAGTAGCGAGGTGGACCGGCGAGTGTCGACAGCCGCCCGATCTGATCGGAGTAGGCCACCATCTCCAAAGAAGCGGACGCCGTGAGTGTCAGCCAAGGGACATCGTGCCTCGGATGTAGCGGCGATCCGCTTCACGAGAGTCGATGAGAGTCACGAGGGGCGGTATATGGAGGCACACCGCTGGACAGCATATCAAGATCCGGTCGGGTGAGAGTCTGGCATCAAGAGCGCCGACAATAGACCGTAGAACGGAGCATCCGACGCAGCGAACCCTCAAGAGCGGAGACCTTGGCCTTCGTGGTCAACAGGAGTAGCAACGGATGGCGATTGAGCATGCCAAAGACGCTCAAGAAGCTCATTGGCATACATTGATGAAGAAAGAAGCCGTCCGGCGCCAATGACCTCAATGCCAAGGAAGTAGTGGAGAGCGCCCAAATCCTTGATAGCGAACTCGTCACGCAGCCGCAGAGTGATCTGCTGAAGAACGGCTGCGGAGGAGGCTGTCGAGGATGATGTCGCCGACGAGAGCAGCAAATATGCGAGTGTCACCGTGGCGATAGACAAACGGTGAGGCGCCCGAGCGAGTGACGCTGAAGCCCAATGTCGAAGAAACCCGGCGATCCGCTGGTACGGTAGCGCGGGTGCCTGCTTGAGCCCATAGAGAGCGCGACAACAGACACGTGGCCGGGCAGGAGGCGCCGACGAACCGGTGGGTTGCTCACAAAACACCTGCTCCTCAAGATGGCCGTGGAGGAAGGCGTTGGAGACATCCATCGGTGAACGGGCCAGCCGCGAGAGACGGCAAGCTGGAGGACAGTCGCGGATCGTGCCGGTTTGACAACCGGGCAAAGCGTCTCCGTGAAATCAACTCCGCCCTGTTGGCGAAACCGCGACCACCCAGCGAGCCTTATAGCGCTCAAGTGAACCGTCTGAGCGGGTCTTATGACGGAAGACCCACTTGCGGTGATGACGTTGGCGCTGGGAGGCCGGGCACCGAGTCAGTGCGGTTCCGCTGAGAGCGTCGAACTCTTCTGCATCGCCGCAAGCCGTGAGGATCACGAGGGGCGGCGGGCGACGCAGAATGGGTGACGGCTCCGCGACAGAGGCGGAGAGGACGTACTCATCACGCGAGTACGGAGGCTCGGCAATGAATGCCAAGACGAGCTCGGGTGACGGGCGAGCGGGCCACGGGGGCGAGCGGGCGGCGGTTGCCGCGGCGAGAGGCCGCGTCGGCGGCCGACGAGGAGGCGGCCGACCGGCGCCCGAGGCTGGCGAGGCGGCCGGCGGCGAGCAGCGACGGGCAGGGCGGCGAGGCCGGCAGAGGCCCCGGCGACGGGCCGCGAGGCCGGGCGAGGGCGGGCGAGGCTCTGCGACGAGGCCGGGCGAGGCCGGGCGAGGCGGCGCGACGAGGCCGGGCGAGGTTAGCGAGGCGCCGGCCGCGAGGCGGTGCGGGCGCCGGTGACGGCGGGCGGTGAAGAGGCGCCGACCCGGGCGCCCGAAGTCGGGGCGGCGGTGGAAGGGCGCCGCCAGCGGCGCCGCAGAGGGCCCGTGGACCGCCAAGCCCGAGGCGGGCGGTCCACGAGCGACACGGGCTCGCCCACTCGACGAGGTCGTCGATGAGCGCCGGTGGCGGCGGTGACGAGACGACGAGGGTGCTCGCTGCTGAAACGGGAAGACCATCTCATCAAAGTAGACGTGTCGAGGTGAAAACACGGTGAGAGACTGGATCGTAGCAGCGATAACCCTTAGTGTTAGGTGGGTAGCCGAGAAAGATGCAGGCGACGGAGCGGGGTGCAAGCTTATGAGGCGCAGTGGCAGCGATGCTAGGGTAGCACAGCGGCGAAGATCGAAGCCCTTCATAAGAGGGAGGTGCACCGAATAGAAGATGGTGAGGTGTAAAGTTCCCGCGAGTACGACATGGACGGATGTTGATCAGAAGAGAAGCGGTGGCAAGAGCGTCAGGCCAAAAACGCGGGGGCACGTTGGCATGAAAAAGAAGAGTCCGAACGCAGTCATTAAGAGTGCGGCGATGCGCCAAGACGACCGCTCGCTGCGAGGTGTACGGGCAAGTGAGACGAAAAATCGTGCCATGTGTGGCGAGAAGATCGCGACAGCGGTGTTGTCAAATTCCTTCCGTTGTCGGTGCGCAACGCAAGAATGGGCCGCCAAACTGCGTGCGGACATAAGAGTAAAACCGGCAAGCATGGAGATGACGTCCGACTTGCGGCGAACGGGAAGGTCCACACATAATGCGAAAAATCATCAAGGATAACAAGATAATAAAGAAAGCCCAGACATCGGCAACAGGAGATGTCCAAACATCACTATGAATCAACTCAAAGGGTACGATGCAACAAAAGAAGAAGGCCTAAACGAAGGCGAGCATGTTTGCCAAAGGCGGCATGCATGACACGAGTGATCCTCGTTTTATTACACGTGAAAGAAAAACTCCAAGTATGTGGCGAAGGGTGGCGTGGTTAGGATGACCCGGAAGCGTGCCAAAGATCCACTCCGGTGGCGAGAGCGACGGGGCGGCGGAAGTGGTGGAGGTGGCGGAGTGAACTGGGTAGAGCTCGTCCGGGCTGTCACATCGGTGGAGCACCATCCGGCGGCGGCCCCAATGAAAAACCACAATCGTCAAATTCAACGGTCACCGGATTTTCACGTGTAAGAGAACGAACGGAAACAAGATTTTTAATAAGCTCGGGAGAAACAAGAATATTAGACATGGATATTGGGTGGAGTTAGACGGAAAAATGCATGTCCAATATGGGTGATAGGAAGAGAAGAGCTGCCACCGACGGTGATGCGTTGGAGGTGTGGACAGGATGAGCAGATGGAGGTTACCGAGTGCGCCGCCATATGAGCGGTGGCGCCGGTGTCCATGTACTGTCGCCGCCGCGGTGTAGGTGGACGGAGAGGGGCGGTGGAGCCGCCAGAGAGCCGGGTCCCACGGCGCCGGTGGAAGGGGCGGCGCAGACGGCGGGGCGAAGCGGCGGCGGCCGCTGGCGGCGGTTGCTGCCGTAGGGCGCGCAGATACTGCGGGCGCGGCGTAGTACGCTGGTGGGACGGAGGCCGAGGCCTAGAAGACTCGGAGAGGGAGCCCGTGGAACCGGCATGGAGTAGGCGTGGACGACGCCGTCCACAGGTTCGACCGGCGTACCACGGGCCGCCGGCCGAGGAGCCGGCTGCTGGCGGCGCTCCTCCGAGCACCGCCGCCGCCTTCCCTGCTGCGGTTACCCGTGCGGCATGGCCTCCTCCACGCCCGGCTGGGGCGGCGGAAGGGGGATGGGCGGGCGGAAGCCCGGGGGAAGGCGGGCGCCGCGCGCGCGGCGTCTGGCGGGCGGTGGCGGGCGAACCCATGGTGCCGGCTAACGACGGGCGGTGTGGGGCGCGCGCGTCCGGGCCGCCCGCATCCGGCGTTCCTCCAGCTTGAGGTCGCGACCACCTTGCCGAAGGTGGGCTCCCGGATGAGGTGAGGTTGAGGCGGCGTTCTCAAGTCCTCGTTGAGGCCGCGGAGAGGGTGCCGATGAGGAGCTCGTCGCCGATCTTCTCCCGAGATCACGGAGCTCATCGGCAAGCTTCTTGAGGCGCATGCAAAAATCATCGATGGACGAGTCAAGTTCTTGGCACCCATAAAACTCACCATAGAGGAGGACCTTGCGCTGCAGCCGATTGTCGGTGAAGAGACCGCTGAGTTTGGTCCGAGACCGCATGGGCGTCGTCCTCGTCGTCCACCACGGTGTGGAAGATGTCGCTGGAGATGGTGAGGTAGAACCGGCGGATGATGGTGGCGTCGAGGATCATCCACTCGTCATGGATCATGAGCGCGAGTCCACGGTGCCGCCCACGTGACCGTGCTGCGAAGGTACTCGCGAACACAAGCGAAAAATACCGCTTCCACGCGGAGTAGGAGGCGGTGGTGTGATCCAGCTTACCGGACGCGCCATGGATGTTGAGATCACGGACGAGGGTGACATCGGGACCGCGAACGGGTTGGAGAGCGGTGAAGGAGGAGGAACTCATGATGCGGCGCGGCGGGGAGAGAGCGCGGGCGGGTGAGCGGTGCGGGCGTGGGTGCGCGCGCGCGAGGTGGGAGGGCGCGCGCTTGGTTGGCGGGCGGGAGTTAGCGGCGGCGGGCGGGCGAGTCTGCGGCCAAGGCGCGGCGGATTAGGGCGGCGGCTCGGGAGAGAGAGGCGGCGGGCGGGAGTGGCGGGCGCGAAGCGAGCGAGGCGGCGGCGGCGCGAGCGGCGGCGGCGGCCGGAGCGGCGGTGGCGGCGGCGGCGGCGGCGGCGGGTTCGGCGGCGGCGGCGACCGAGGGGAGTAGGGCGGCGGCGGCGGCCGAACGGCGGGCGGCGAGGCGGCGGCGGCGGCGGCGGCGGCGGCGGGGCGCGGCGGCGGGTGAGCATGCGGCGGGCGGGGCGGTTAGGGTTAGGATCTTCTGCGATAGATACCATGTAGAGAGACAGATATGGGCTGTGCAATCGCAATGTATTACTCGGTGCACAAAAGCACGATATATGAAGATGACAGGTGGTAGCGCCACAACCTCAACTGAGGAAAAAAGCGGAGGTGGGCCTACACACACATATACACGTATACAATGTACTCAACAGTCCGGAAGAAGAAGTCCAGACGTACGGCCTTGACGCGTCGGCATGCGTCGCCGTCCGCTTCCAAGAGCCCGGTGATACCGGCGGCCAACGATTCCATCATGATGTCCTCGAAGAGCGCCAGGAGATTGTCCAGTTCCCCGGCCAGCTCCTGCACACGCCGCGATTTGCCCTGGCGGAGAGCCAAGGTCCGGTGGTACTCGGCTGGGAGTATGTCGCTGACCTTCAAGTCTAGCGCCGGCAGGTCGCGGGGGATGCGTGCCCAGCGCCTCCCGAGGACGGCGGTCGAGAGCGCGGTACGGGTGTCCAGCCTGCTCACTATGAGGTGGATCAGCTCGTCGGGGAGCGCGCTGAGGCGGTCCTTGCCGTTGCCGCCGGCCGTGCGCTGTCGCACGAGACGACGAGGCAGCCTCGCCATGGCAGCAGAGCAGACTCGTTCTTGGATCTGGGAGTCCGGTAAAGCATGCATTGCGCAAGGCTTCTCCATATGGGCAGGGCAGCTACCTGGGACTTCGACTCGGACGAGAATCCATCAATTAAGGTCGGCGCGCCATAGCGATCCGATATCACTCCTGATTTCCCGGCGGTCAAATCAGAGTAGAACTCGCACATAACCTTTCAAAAAAAAAACTTTTCGCATATATTATAAGATCAAATCTATAATTACCCAGTTTACCCTCAAGGAAATCAGTGAAAAGGGCAAGCAAAATATACTCAGATCAAGTCCTAGATTTTTTTTTGACATAATAAAAAAGGCACATTTTTGTCATACTCAAGCTATCACGTGTTATTTTCTGCTCAACCAAGGCCCATGCCCTCGCAGCTACATCCCCTTGGTTAAGACCTCCCTATAAGGACCCCGCAAAAAAAAAACCTCCCTATAAGGGTGCAAATATGCAGCTACACACTAGCTGCATCTGCATGCCCAGAGAAGTTAGCTCCACACAAACATTTTCCAAGAATACAGCTTCAGGGAAACATGTACATCACGCCTTGTGCAACTGTAATGGAGTTTTGACAGATTGAGATATCGATGCAACACAAAATATGTACATATACTTGTATACGACACTTATAAACATGCTACCAGGACAGCAGTGGAACAATATATCGATGAGTGACATGAAAGAAAATGCTGACTGAGGGGCTCTACCGATGACCAGGTATGCATAATACAGATGGATAGAACCGGACAGTGCCGATACCTAATAATTCCCCCTTAAGTTATGGAAGAAACTCATCCCAAAAGAAAAGAAAATGGTTAAGGAAGAAACGAGAGAGTGCTTCATCATATGAGAAGGATGCTAGCCTTTAACAAGCTTCAATGCGATCTCCTGTGCACTCTTCAAACAAGAAAGTGTGTTTGCTACGTCGTTGTTGCTTTGAGCACATCTCATGTCACGCAGTATCCTGCGGCATGCTTCCATCAACCCCTGGTGAGGCTGTGCACAAAGCAAACCAACTTCTGGAGAGCTTTCCCATGGTCCATCCCTGGATGGTTCGTCCATTAACCTCTGCAGCTTGTTTACATCGCGCTTACTCATCTCTTCTTGCAGTTTGGCTGCCATGACCGATGCCCGCTAATACATCTCAACGGAGCTGCAAAGCAGGATCACACCTCAGAAACCAATAGATAGGCAAAGGAATGACGATTAGTGTTTCACTTCAATATGTTCAAGTACACAATACACTCATTGTTCAAACTGTGTAAACTCAACTGGAAGAAGAAAAGACTAACTGATCTATTGTAAAGATTAGCCCCATTTCCAAAAAAAAAAGGGGTAAGCCACACATACATCTTCATTGTAGAATTAGGAAGTTTATCCCATCTACTCCCTCCGTTTGAAAAAGCTTGTCCCAAGCTTGTTGGAACAAGCTTTTTCGGACAGAGGGAGTACCAAATAATGAAACCACGAGGGGATGTGAACCTATTCATTATTCAAAAGAGAGATAGCAACATATAAACTACTGCAAATATTCTAAAAATGATGAACAGGGGCATGAGGTATCTCCTGTGTTAGTGCTGTAGTCAGCTATTAGAAAAGGTAATGAGGATAGAGAACAGAAGCTGAATTATTGGCATGCTTCCATATAACTTAAGATAGGATGGGCCGCCTCCTAAATTCCTAACATACAAGCTCTACCCCGCACTTCTCTAGGTCACTTTATCTCTAACTTGTAACTCGATATAACGTGTAGCTCTATATTTACTAACTTGTGGACCCGGTTACAAACAAAGATCAGCTTTCCTACTTCACATCCTGACAGAAACCATCTTGGATTCTTGGACACAGCTTAGTGATCTCCTGCAGGATGCTATCTCATTTTATTTCACACCACAGCGATTTGGAGAATAGAGAACAACTCAGTTGGACACCAAAAGAACACCGCTTGTGTTAGGAGAAACCATGACAATAGAAGTGTACGCCAAAACTCAAAAAAGAGCTGAAGGGCATAAAAATTCACATATGACTAACCTGCGCAAGCAGTGCGACATTAAGACCAAAGCTTCTGTCTGAAGCTCCAGCAACAAGTTTATACAAGAAAGTAATTTCTCCAAGATCCTCTGTTTCAGTGCTAATACCCATATTTTTATCACTGCTTTGCAACAGCTTCCTTGTCGACAGATATGAAACATGGTATGCCCCAACAGAACCTTCAAATTCACTCTGGATATCAAGAATCTTTGGATAGTGAGTTACAAAAATGACAATGCATTTCTTGTTTTTCAGGAGATAGTGTAATGTAGCATAGGCTATAGCAACACCATCGTGTGTGCTTGTTCCACGACCAAGCTCATCAATGATAACTAGGGATCGGGATGAGCAGCTCTGCAATATGTTGGAAGCTTCATTCATCTCTTCATAAAAGGTACTCGTTCCTTGTTGAATACTGTCAGATGCACCCATCCGAGTATAAATTCCATCAACAACATGCAGTCTTGCTGATGAAGCTGGTACAAAGGAACCAACCTAATGGAACCAGAGCAACAAGTTATCAGAATCTCCTCAGAGAAAAATTGCAACTAGAGTAATCTGTAACAACTATCAACCTTCTTTTTTGCGAGGAACAACTATCAGTCTTTAGCTGCTTTTAAAAGGAAAAAAGATAACTCTTTACTAATGTTTTTGTCAGCTGCAAACCAACTACTCGGTAAAAGCTTTTACTAGTTATATTATACATTCGCGACGTGTTTCCGTGAGCAGACTTAAAGTATCGGATAAAACCTTACCTGGGCCATAATGGTAATTAGTGCAACTTGGCGAATATAGCAACTTTTTCCTCCCATGTTTGGTCCTGTAACAATCTGGCAGTACTGCCCATCTGCATGAAGGTCTGTATCATTTGGAACGAAATTGTCTCCAAGTAGAGACTCCAGAACCTAAAATACAACAGCACACCATCACCATCATCTTCAAATAAATAAAAGGTGTTGACGTGCAAAACTGAAGAAAATGTACTAATGTGATCAAAATCAGAAGGCTTGATCCTTAAAGCCATCAGTAGAATGGAAAGTGGTCTACAACTAACCGGATGGCGGCCATCTTTGATGTGAATCTGACTTGCTTCATTTTCAGGAACAAAACTAGGTTGTACATAATTCTGCAAAAATGGAAAATCAGATCATGATCAATGTCATGTAGGAAAAACGGACGATCTAAAAAGGTGAACACTGGTTAACGATAGTTTATTACATTCTGTTTTGCCAGAGTGGCAAGAGAGTATAAGCAGTCAAGAGCTGCAAGAGATTCGACAATTGCTTGAAACTGCGCATAATATTTGCTGAAATCCATAAGGAATTTTTGCCATGTTTTCCTGCAGATAACTGCTAGTTCTTCTTTAGCCAGTAATAAGTTGTCCAAGTTCTTCAATACTTCAGGAGTGTGGTATCTAATAGTTTTTTTGGTGCTATTTACTTTCATCCAATTTGAAGGCACCCTTCTATCTACTGGTAGCTGCAGACACACATGATAGGCAACATTAATAACCTAACAAAAAATACAAGAGATATTCTTACTACTTGAAACTAAAAATATATGGAGGTTTCAATTAAGTGATTTAACTTCGATCAAGTAAGCTGTTCCAGATACGGTTTTGTACTCCAAGCTGCGCATGCCAAGCTGCTTCCGATACTCAACAATTAATAAATCCAGTTTTTGTTTGGCCATTTCAACAGTTACATGGCCCTCTGCAACCTGCAGAAAGATATACTAGTATGATGCATCAGAAAAGGGAAGGAAAAACAAGCTCAATTTGTGAAAAGGGGAAGATTTACCTCAGGGAACTGGTCAACAGATGAAATGAATAGGTTTATCATATCTCCTTGTTCAGCAGCATCTATGTCAAGACACGACAGAAGTTTCACAGCATTAGCAAGTACAGCAGATGATGAAGCTGTACTTATGAGCCTTCTCAACAAAGAAGAGTGGACAGTTCTATGCTGAGAAGACACGTTGCCGGTATCCTCGAAAACAAGCTTCTGCAGTTGCTTTCCAGCCGTCAAGATAGCCTGGATGACCCCAACAAACTGCGATACAAACTATAGACAGTTAGGCATCAATATCACACTAAGCAAGATTCATATAAACACCACCGAAACTTGTAAGTTAAGAGTCAACAGGAGCATAGAAACATTTCTCCAACCAAAAATTTGTATGTACTACTATATAGCAAGCTAAACTGAATTCACAGACTTCTCTATTTCATACTGGAACACAGTTTCAACAGATACATAGAAGAAAACAAGCAAAAAAGAAAGAAGTACAGGGCAAAACTGCTGGTAGGTATGACGTGCAAGTTCTATAATGGACAAACATAATTGGGGCAACAGTTCCAGTCTAAAATCAATTGGAACGCAGAAAGGAATATATTTTTACCTCTTTAGCTGTGGCTTTGCAGTGAAAAATTCTTGTTATTCCTCTTTGAGAATCAAGTGATCTTCCCAGCATTGTCAAAACAGATGAAAGAATGGTGCTGAGGTCACTTCGCGCAGGAACTGCAGAGCACCCATCCTCTTCATCCTGTCGAACGCTAACTGAATCTTGCCGTGATCCCATCGATTCAGAGATCTCAGAGATTGCATTGTGACGAGCACATATTAGATTTCTATCACATAAGGGGTGAGTCAACTGCACAAACAGCACAAGATCAAGAAAGACATTTAGGGACGAGCACATATTAGATTTCTATCACATAAGGGGTGAGTCAAACAGTTGACATCAAAACAAATTGTTCAATGTGAAATGATACATGTTGCTGATAAGTCATTTCATGGCCAGGTCCAGATATTGCAGCTTACCCAGTGTCTAAACAGCCTAGATCCAAAAGCTGTACATGTGTTGTTCATAGTTTGGAACAGGGACCCTTCTATTGAACCATCTGAGTTGTTCTTTAATACCTGAAAACAATCCAGGTGTCACCTCATAAATGGAATGGAGGAGAATCTCAAGGGCATAGCATGCCCACAAAAGCGAACAGCGGATGTGCTTTGGTGTCTCTAGTTTTGAAGAAACATTTCAGGAAAAAGAAAGTGACTACAGTTCTCCCCCGGTCACAACTTTCCGTCTAAAAAATTGTCACAGCACCCAAACGGAAAGAGGAAAAATAGTTGCATGGTGTTACAGAAGAATGTACCTCAAGCTGTTGAAGAGCATTTGCTGATAGAGACATCTCAGTATTAGCAGTAAATGGCCGGAACGAAGAACCAAAACAGATTAACCTCTCCATACCAAAACCCTTCAAATAGCGAACGCTCAATGCCATTGCTTGGGCAACTAGCTCTGGCATAGCCATGACACCCTATGCGAACAAATGTAACTTATTAAACCACATTATAGTCATCAAGCCACACGGAGGAACGGCAGCTAATTACCTAAACACCATTTAGAACAGTTACGAAGGCTAACAGTACCTCCATCCCATGAAGATTGCTGTCCTCTTCATTTATTTCCATCATCTGTTTATCATCTTCAATGGTTGGTGAATTGACCTCCGACTTCTCAAACAAAAACATCAGTTCTGCTAAAGCGCCACCCTCACTAAAACAATCACGCGAAGTGCACTCAACCCGGACATTAGAGGCAGGTCCATATATGCTCTCATCAGCTAGACAACAAATGAAGGCCCATTAACCAGGGAATCTCGAGCACTATGAAACTAGAAGGGATAACACTAACTCAAAATAGCAAGAACTAAAAGTGTAATCAGAGACAAGCAAATAAAGATCACCATGGGAATAATTTGCATGAACTCAAGTTAGTATGATGGGTAAACAGGCTATGATACTTTATGGTGGAACCGGGAAATGGTAAATGTATTACTGCCAGGCTTCAGTTACACTGATGATTGTTTACGAAATTGGAGGCCTTTCGAGCCATACACGTGCAGAAAACCTAAATAAGTTGCCATATAGCATAAGCATGACCAGAAATCCTACAAACATAAGTAAATTTATTACTTGTTGCAAACTGAAATGGATGAGAATCTACAATCTACTCCCTCCGTCCCAAAAATTTTGTCTTAGATTTGTCTAGATACGGATGTATCTAACACTAAAATGTAACTAGATACATCCATATTTAGACAAATCTAAGACAAGAATTTTGGGACGGAGGGAATACTAATTAATGTTTCATGTCATCAGTGCGACTTCAGCCATACTGTACATTGTGAAATACAGAATATCATGAGCGTACAATTTTACACATCACCAGGCACGGATTGATCTGGCGATCAGATTAACCAACATAATCTGTAGATTTCAGCTATACTGTACATTGTAAGTTTCGGCAGATAGAACCCCACGTACCTTTTCAGTAGAGAACGAGAGAGGGGTGCCGAGTATGACCTCAACGGGCGCCAGGCCAAGCAGCACGGCCTCAAGCCCGCTCCTGGATGCGCCGTCCATGAACTCCCCGTGCACGACCTCGCCGGTGGACACCTCAATGGCCACCACCCCAACCTTCACCTCGAACCCCTCCCTCCCCACGGCATCCACCTCCTTGTCCACCACGCACACGAGGTACCTGCTCCCCTCTTCCGGCGCGCCGCCGCCCTCCAGTTCCCCAGCCCCGGCCTCGATAGTGGCGCGCGTGTACACCGCCGACAGCTCGCGCGCGAAAGGGGCCGCGCCGCCCCCGCCGCGCGCAGCCGCCGCCGCCTTGATCGCCGCGGTCTCGGTCTGGCGGACGACGCCGACCTTGTGGCCCGCGTCGACGAGGCGGCGGACGTGGAAGCCCAGGCGGAACGTGGGGACGCTGGCGGTGAGGAAGCTGCGGTCGGGGTGGGCGACGATGCCGAGTACGGAGGCGGCGACGGCGGCGTCCTCGCCGAAGAAGCGGAAGCGGTATCCCACCTCGACCATGAGGAGGACGTCCGGGTGGCGGGCCTTGAGGTCCACGACCTGCTGCTCCAGCGGGTGTAGCCTCTGCCGCCGCCGCCGCCGCCGCCATCGCCGCCGCTAGGGTTCGAGCCGGGGGGCGACGGGTCGAGGAGCGCGCGTCGGACGGCGGCCTCGCGAGGGGGGATAGTGGAGACGGGGAGGGGAGGGTCTGGGCCTTTGGCGGCGGTCTTGGGGAGCGGGAGAGGGGCGCGCGCGCTTGGCAGGGGAGAAGGAGGCGACGGTGGAGACGGGGGACTTGGGGGAGGAGGAGGCGCGACGGGTTGGGCTTGGGCGGCGGCGGTGGGGGTCGGGGGCGGGGGCTTGGGGAAGAAGCGGGAGAGCACCTGCTGCTTCGGCTGCTTGGCCATGGCGGTGGCGGTGGCGGTGGCGGCGGGGGCGGGAAACAGGGGCGTGGGCGGCAACACGGAGGAGTGTGGTTTTTCAGAGGTTTCTCTTGCGCGGAGAGGAGGCGCACCACCGATGGGGCCGGAGGCGCGGGGAACCGGAACTCCGGAAGCACCATTCGGCGGTGGCCCCTCGGTCGGTCGTATACCTGGCCAGATGGGCCGGCCCGCCTTGAGTTAAACGGGCCAGGCACGGCACGGCCGAACCCAGGCACGCTTATTACACGGGCCGTGCCGGGCCGGCACGCGTGCTGACCTCCAGACCCAGGCACGGCACTACTATTAAACGGGCCGGCCCATCGGCACGTTTAGCCGTCAGCCCACCTAATTTTTAGCCTATTTCCACAGTAAAAAATAAAAATAAATAAATAAACCTAAATGGGACGTGTCGGGCCGGCACGCGTGCCCAGCCTCCAGGCCTAGGCACGGCCCTAGGCGGGCCACGTGTCAGGCACGCCTGCTAACGGGCCGGCCCACCAGGCGCATCCCATTTAGCCAGGTATAGTCGGTCGTGAGTTCCTGCGCTACTGCGTTTGATACTCCTTTTTCTTTTATTGAACAATAAATGATTTTATTCCATCAACGACATTTTATGAAAGGGGTCACGTTTGACATGGCGAAAACATCTCTCGTGGTACAAGGTCCTCTATCTGAAAAGACATTGAAAAGCCATGGAGATTGTTTTGATTTTGATTCGCTAACTTGATGATGTGATTTGACATTAAAACACCGCTTTGATGATGCTACTATCGTGTGGATAAAAGATTGTGGTGCGTGTATAGAAGACTTTTAAGATAAAACTCGTTCATGGTCTGCCGATTCGTAATGTGAAGAGTATCTGTTGTCATTGTGGCAAAGAGTACTTCAGCTTGGAGAGAGGACGACATCAAAGAAGACATGGCCGAAACTAGTAGTTGCTGACAATAATCATTTTCTTCAAATTGGATGATGACACTGAAAGAACATGTGGTGCCCCATGTTTGGTTTTGGTAATTAATGACATCTCTATGGACCAATGGTTGCCTTGAGTTATATTTGAAGGTTTTGTCCATAGGCTTTTCTTGGAATACATGTGTTGGTTTCAAGGAGAGTTTGTGTTGACCACGGTGTTATTCACTAATTACCTAAAGTTTGGTCTTGTGAGAGGTTGATCAAGACTAAGTCAAGAGTGAATCAAGTTGATCAACTCACAAAGCGTAGAAGATGTACGAGAGGGATCAAGTGGTCCCATGGTATGGTAAGTATTGTCCATTGTGCTTTGTGTGCTAACACATGGTCTATGTGAGAGTTCTTTGTGGGGTTAGGTTGCGGTGTGCAAGTTCAAGTGGAGCATCACGAAGAGATCAAATGCTTGAAACTTTCTTTCCATTTTGGTGTCAATGGACTTGTGAGGATGTGCCGAAGAGTGGCTCACCCATAGTGGAGTACGGGGGAGCAATCATCTAGTCTTCATCGACCCAACGCAATCAAGAAAGGTGGTCCATCTTGAGGAGGACAAGATCGTCATCATCTAGCTCAAGTGGACCATGTGCAAGGCAAAGATTTGCCCTTGATAGGTTTTTTATTTTACCGGTCTCATGGTGGTAGTTGGGAGACCGGTTTTTAGGATCTGATTGCCGTACTATCAAGGGGGGCTCTCGATGAGTAGCTTGATCATACCATTTGTAGAGAGCTCAAACCATTGCATCCTTGCATCATCTTTCTTGGTTCTTGTTTGGTTCTCTTTGTGAGATTTGGAGCTTATGGTCATTTTGCTGACAAGCTCGAGTTCATCGAAAACGGAGTTCACATGCTTCTTCTATGATGTTTTTGATGTTGGAGGCTCTGCCGGTTATTCCCTGTTGGAGGTTTCTCTCCTCTTTCTGTTAGGCTTACTGATACGTCTCAAACGTATCTAATTTTCCAAACACTTTCACCCTTGTTTTGGACTCTAACTTGCATGATGTGAATGAAACTAACCCAGACTGACGCTGTTTTCAGCAGAACTGCCATGGTGTTGTTTTATTGTGCAAAAAACAAAAGTTCTCGGAATGACCTCAAAATCCACGGAGGTAACTTTTGGAAAATATAAAAAATACTGGCGAAAGAATCAAGGCCAGGGGCCCACACCCTGTCCACGAGGGTGGTGGGCGCGCCCTCCCCCCTGGGCGCGCCCCCTGTCTCGTGGGCCCCCTGATGCTCCACCGACCTCAACTCCAACTCTATATATTCCGTTTCACGGAGAAAAAAATCAGAGAGAAAGTTTCATCGCGTTTTACGATACGGAGCCGCCGCCAAGCCCTAATATCTCTCGGGAGGGCTGATCTAGAGTCCGTTCGAGGCTCCGGAGAGGGGGATTCGTCACCGTCATCATCATCAACCATCCTCCATCACCACTTTCATGATGCTCACCGTCGTGCGTGAGTAATTTCATCGTAGGCTTGCTGGACGGTGATGGGTTGGATTGTTGGGGAACGCAGTAATTTCAAAAAAATCCTACGCACACGCAAGATCATGGTGATGCATAGCAACGAGAGGGGAGAGCGTTGTCCACGTACCCTCGTAGACCGAAAGCGGAAGCGTTAGAACAACGCGGTTGATGTAGTCGTACGTCTTCACGGCCCGACCGATCAAGCACCGAAAGCACGGCAACTCTGAGTTCTAGCACACGTTCATCTCGATGACGTCCCTCGAACTCCAAACCAGCCGAGTGTCGAGGGAGAGTTCCGTCAGCATGATGGCGTGGTGACGATGTTGATGTTCTACGTGCCGCAGGCTTCGCCTAAGCACCGCTACAATATTATCGAGGAGGACTATGGTGGAGGGGGCACCGACACGGCTAAGAGATCAATGATCTGTTGTTGTGTGTAGAGGTACCCCCGCACCCAGATATAAAGGAGCAAGGGGAGGCGGCGGGGCGGAGGAGGAGGCGCCATGGGGAGTCCTACTCCCACCGGAGTAGGACTCCTCCTTCCTTGTTGGACTTGGA
The DNA here is from genome assembly GCA_021437245.1 of Aegilops speltoides. Classification (NCBI taxonomy): domain Eukaryota; kingdom Viridiplantae; phylum Streptophyta; class Magnoliopsida; order Poales; family Poaceae; genus Aegilops; species Aegilops speltoides. Next base: position 81,080 of record JAHHZJ010000842.1, read on the forward strand.
GAAGGGGGAAGAGGAGGGTGATGGGAAACGAGTAATTTCAAAAATTTCCTACGCACACGCAAGATCATGGTGATGTAAAGCAACGAGAGGGAGAGTGTTGTCTACATACCCTTGTAGACCCGGCGAAGCGATCACAACGTAGAGGAAGTAGTCGACGTTCTCTTCGCGATCCGACCGATCCCGCGCCGTTACTCGACGCCCCGAGTTCTTGACACACGTACAGCTCGATGACGTCCCTCGTACTCGATCCAGCCGAGTGTCGAGGGAGAGTTCCGTCAAGACGACGGCGTGCAGGACGATCTTGATGTTTCACGGCGCAGGCTTCGCCTAAGCCAAGCTGACAGTATAACCGAGGTGGAATATGGTGGAGGGGCACCGACACGGCTAAGGAACGATCTCACGATCAACTTGTGTGTTCAAGGTGCCCCCCCGCCGTGATATAAAGGAGCAGGGGGAGGGGGCCGGGCCAAGGAGAGGCGCGCCAGGAGTCCTACTCCTCCGGGAGTAGGATTCCCCCAATCCTAGTTGGACTAGGATTCCTGAGGGGAAAAAGAGAGAGGGGGCGGCCCTTCTCCTAGTCCTAGTAGGACTAGGGAAGGGGGAGGGCGCACCACTAGGGCTGTCCCTTCTCCTTTCCACCAAGGCCCATAGAGGCCCATTTACCTCCCGGGGTTCCAGAACCTCCGGTACTCAGAATTCCGTTTCGCCGGCACCATTCGAACTCCAAACATAGGCTTCCAATATATCAATCTTTATGTCTCGACCATTCCGAGACTCCTCGTCATGTCCGTGATCACATCCGGACTCGAACTCCTTCGGTACATCAAAATACATAAACTCATAATAACCGCCATCGAAACCTTAAGCGTGCGGACCCTACGGTTCGAGAACAATGTAGACATGACCTAGAACTATTCACGGTCAATAACCAACAGCGGGACCTGGATGCCCATATTGGTTCCTACATATTCTACGAAGATCTTTGTCGGTCAGACCGCATAACAACATACGTTGTTCCCTTTGTCATCGGTATGTTACTTGCCCGAGATTCGATCGTCGGTATCCAATACCTAGTTCAATCTCGCATCGCAAGTCTCTTTACTCGTCCGTAATACATCATCTCACAACTAACTCATTAGTTGTAATGCTTGCAAGGCTTCAGTGATGTGTATTACCGAGAGGGCCCAGAGATACCTCTCCGACAATCGGAGTGACAAAACCTAATCTCAAATACGCCAACCCAACATCGCCTTTGGAGACACCTGTAGTACTCCTTTATAATCACCCGATTACGTTGTGACGCTTGGTAGCACCAAAGTGTTCCTCCGTAAACGGAGTTGCATAATCTCATAGTTACAGTGAACATGTATATGTCATGGATAAAAGCAGTAGCAACATACTAAACGATCGTGTGCTAAGCTTAAGGGAATGGGTCATGTCAATCAGATCATTCTACTAATGATGTGACCTCATTAATCAAATAACAACTCCTTGTTCATGGTTAGGAAACATAACCATCTTTGATTAACAAGCTAGTCTAGTAGAGGCATACTAGTGACATGTTGTTTGTCTATGCATTCACACATGTATCATGTTTCCGGTTAATACAATTCTAGCATGAATGATAAACATTTATCATGAAATAAGGAAATAAATAATAACTTTATTATTGCCTCTAGGGCATATTTCCTTCAGTCTCCCACTTGCACTAGAGTCAATAATCTAGATCACATCACTATGTGATTAACATCGATAGTTCACATCATCATGTGACCAACACCCAAAGGGTTTACTAGATTCAGTAATCTAGTTCACATCGCTATGTGATTAACACCCAAAGAGTACTAAGGTGTGATCATGTTTTGCTTGTGAGAGAGTCTTAGTCAACGGGTCTTTCACATTCAGATCCGTTATGTATTTTGCAATTTTTCTATGTCTACAATGCTCTGCATTTAAGCTACTCTAGCTAATTGCTCCCACTTCCAATATGTATCTAGATCGACACTTAGAGTCATCGGATCGGTGTCAAAAGTTGCATCGACGTAACCCTTTACTTACCTAACCTTTTGTCACTTCCATAATCGAGAAACATATCCTTATTCCACTAAGGATAATTTTGACCGCTGTCCGATGATCTACTCCTAGATCACTATTGTACTCCTTGCCAAACTCGGTCAAAGGTATACAATAGATCCGGTACACAGATGGCATACTTTATAGAACCTATGGCTAAGGCATAGGGAATGACTTTCATTCTCTTTCTATCTTCTCGCCGTGGTCGGGTTTTGAGTCTTACTCAATTTCACACCTTGTAACACAGTGCAAGAACTCTTTCTTTGACTGCTCCATTTTGAACTACTTCAAAATCTTGTCAAGGTATGTACTCATTGAAAAAACTTATCAAGCGCCTTGATCTATCTCTATAGATCTTGATGCTCAATATGTAAGCAGCTTTACCGAGGTCTTTCTTTGAAAAACTTCTTTCAAACACTCCTTTATGCTTTGCAGAATAATTCTACATTATTTCCGATCTACAATATGTCATTCACATATACTTATCGAAATGCTTGTAGTGCTCCCACTCACTTTTTAGTAAATACAAGCTTCACCGTAAGTCTCAGATAAAACTATATGCTTTGATCAACTCATCAAAGCGTATATTCCAACTCCGAGATGCTTGCACCAGTCCATAGATGGATCGCTGGAGCTTGCACACTTTGTTAGCTCCTTTGGATCGATAAAACCTTCCGTTGCATCATATACAACTC
>JAHHZJ010000843.1:0-32229 GCA_021437245.1 Aegilops speltoides
TCCCGGTGAAATAAGTTTCGTCTCCTTGTTGATATCAATCCAATCAATGGTTTGCATTAGTGGCGGTTGTCACCTCATCATTTTGAGATGTTTTCCATAAGCCCACTACAAGCTTATTCATTTCGTTGTTGGTTTCCAACAACTCCGTTCTTTCTTCTTGGAAGGATGCTTCCCAAGTTCACTTGTGGCAAAAGTTGTCATTTTCTTCTCCGTCCCTTTATTCCAATGATTTATCTTCTATTCTTTCTTCCGAAGGCATTGTGATGTTGTGCTCTTCACTCATCATCTCAATTGCGAGGATCATGTTCTTTTCTTGCTTATCCATTTACTTAGGAGTGTTGTGTCATCTCTTCAATATCTTTTCATCTCATCAAGTTTTCTTCCCTTTTCTCTAGGAGTCTTGTCCAAATTCATCATTCTTGTTCCTTGGCTATCTCATTATACCGAGGTGGTCATATTCTTTTCGATCGTGAAACTCTTGATTCATGTCTTTGCAACCTTCAAGTTCCCAAAATACTCCTTGTTCCTCTTTTCTAACGGATTGTTTGCAATCTCGTTCATCTCGATGAACTCTTTCTTTTAAATTGCTCAACCTCTCAAGGTTCATTGGTTTCCTACGATCGTCAAAAAGCAACTTTGTTTTACCTCTTCCTCTTCCGTTTTCCTCGGTGCCATCCTAGATCTGGGGCGAGATCCTCTCATAGTGGTGGAGTGTTGTAACACCCGGATCCGATCGCTTGAGATGTCCGTCGATTATTCGCCGTCGTTGCCTTGTCATTTGCTTGCGTGTTGCACTTTGCCATGTCATCATCATTTTATCATGTCATCATGTGCATTTCATTTTGCATACATGTTAAGTCTCATGCATCGAAACCTTTTCCCGTTGTCCGTTATGTCATCCGGCGCTCCTATGTCATCCGTCCCCTCTTCTCTTTTTGGTAATGCGGGTATTAAACTTTCTGGAATGGCGAGGTTTGCCAGCGGCCTTGGTATAGCACCAGTGAACCGCTGTCAAGTTTCGTGTCATTTGGAGAGTCGTTTGGTACTCAACGGTTAACGAATGCTATGTAAGCCTCTTTGTTGCAGCCAACACCCTTCCAAAGTGGCCCAAAGCCCAGCAAACTCCTCTCCATGCTCTCGGTGGATTCGATCACGATCGCGTGGCGAAACCGCACCTCATTTGGACTCTCCTAGCTCCTCTACCTATAAATAAGCCCTCACGAAATTCGCGGATGAATGCTGGATCGAAACCTAATTTCCTCACTCTCGCGCCGGACATGTCCGCGTCGTGACGGTTTTATGTCCGCCGCCGCCATATGACCTATCCGTCGTGCTGCGTCAAGCCGCCGTCTCGCGCCGCCGCAAGCCGCGCGGCAATCCCGGCTTCGCGGCCGCCCATGCTCCGCCGCCCAGCCGCGCTTCGCGCGCCGCCAGCGCCGCGCCAGCTGCCTGCGTCCGCCGCCCAGCAGCATCACGCCGGACCGCCCGCCGCGCCGCCAGTAGCCCCGCCCGCCACTAGCCGCATGCAGCGCCCCTGCCTACACCGCCGCGCCTCACTTCCCTCGCCGCCGCCTCGAGTCTCCGCCGCCCGCCGCCTCGGCTTGCAGCGGCCGGCGCCCGCGTCGCCTCCTTGCCGCCCCCAGTTCTGTAGCGCCATGAAACGCCGCGCGTCGCCATCGCCCGTCGTCGCCGCCCGCTTCCGCCGAACGCCTTGCCGGATCTGGCGAGATCCGGCGGGCCTCCCTCGGCGAAGTCTCCCGAGCTCCCGGCCTCTTCCTCGTCGTCTCCGGCGAATCCGTGAGCTCGACCAGTGCATCGTTTTCGTCACCGAAGAGTTGCTCCCGTATGACTAAGTCCCGTTTTCGATAATTTTCTTGCATTTTCATCGCATCACATCTCTGCAACCGTGGCTCCGTTTTGCGCGTATAATATGTCAAATTGTTCGCCTCGAAGAGTACATCATTTCGTTCCATTGCATCATTTGCATTTGAGCTCATCTTGATGCCCGAAATGCTGTTGGAAGATAGCTTCAGATCGTTAGTTCCAGAATTTTATCGGTTCGAGCTCTTTTGTCATTTTGCCATGATTTATGTGTGCACCCTATGAGTATGAGCTCTACATGAATGTTGGACTAGGTCATTCCATCTTTCCAGGGGTGTTGACCTTGTATTTTTGTGACTTGTGTGCTGAGTGTATCAAGCTTGTAAAGTAGGGTAGTTGCTGTTGTTGTTTTCCTGGCAGATTCTGTTATATTTGATGCCATGTTAACATGCTTCCACCAATCATTCTATGCATAATCTGGAGATGCTCTATAAACATGTTTTGATATACTTGTCATGCTCTATACATTCATGCCCTTGTTTGCATTTATAGCCTGCTGGAACATGTTCATATCTTGCTCTAAAGTTGCTTGAAAATGTTTCCTGGCAGATTGTTTGCATGAGATTCAATTTTCACGAGGTCGTTGTAGTCGATCCGTGTATGCTATGACCTTGCTCTTGCCATGCTTAGCTTCATAATCATGCCTTCTTACTGTCGGTTGCCTTGCCATGCCATGTATTGCTCTGTAGTGATTGTTTCGAGGTCACGAACATGCCTACTAATTGTTGTTCCTGCCATGTATAAATCTGTAATAAAACTTGCTATGTTTACATGGGTGCCATCATTTCTTAGAGTCCTTTTTGGCTTATGGTCAGTAAGGGACTATTGAAATAGGCTTTGAGTAGAATCATGTCATGCCTTGCTTTGCTAGTATAAGTTCCTGTAGCATGTTGTTTGCTTGCTCTAAACATGCCTTCACGATGTTAATTCCTGCCATGTTAGTATTTTCACTAAGTCATGAACCTGATATTTTGAGCACTTTCACCATGCTTGTTTGAACATGTTATGATGTGATTTAGCCGTAGCTCAGTGTTCCTCTTTTGTTAAGCATCTCCTGTAGTTCGTTGCCATATGCTTTGTTTTTATGTTGGGGTGCTGTAGCATAGTTTAGGTGTTGCGTGCTAAGTAGCATCGGCTGTTAGCAGACTTGCATCATTCTTGTTTTGTTTGTCATTTGCAAACCGTGCTTCCGATTCCGGTGATCTTTATATCGATTTCAACGAAATCATCTCATCTTTCAGCGGCATACTTGGTTTGCCAAGTTGATGCCAGTTCATCATTTCCTTCCAGAGCATACATATGCATTGCATATCACATCTCGCGTCGCATGTCATGTTTTGCATCATATTGCTTGTGCATTGTTCCTTGTTTGATTGTGGTTCCGTTGCTTGTGTTCTTGCTTTGGGTAGAGCCGGAGGCAGTACATGAGCGAGGAACCTGTTGAGAAGCGCCTCGAGGATCAAGTCTTGACAACTCGAGAACCTTGCGAGGCGAGATGACCATACCCTCGAAATCACTACTATCTTTGCTATGCTAGTTTGCTCGCTCTTTGCTATGCCAATGCTCACGATGCCTACCTTTTGCTTGTCAGCCTCCCAAATTGCCATGTCAAACCTCTAACCTTTGACACCATTCCTAGCAAACCGTTGTTTGGCTATGTTACGCTTTGCTCGGCCCTCTTATAGCGTTGTTAGTTGCGGTGAAGATGAAGTTTGTTCCTTGTTGGAACATGGAGATGTTGTTCCTTGTTGGGACATGTTTACTTGTTGGGATATCACAATATCTCTTATATATTAATAATGCATCTATATACTTGGTAAAGGTGGAAGGCTCGGCCTTATGCAGTGTTGTTTTGTTCCTCTTGCCGCCCTAGTTTCCGTCATACCGGTGTTATGTTCCCAGATTTTGCGTCCCTTACGGTCGGGTGATTTATGGGACCCCTTGACAGTTCGCTTTGAATAAAACTTGTCCAGCAAGGCCCAACATTGCCTTTTACCATTTGCCTCACCACCACCTACTTTTTCCTTGGGAGTCGCTCTCTCGAGGTCATCTTTATTTAGCCCCGGGCGGTGCTTGTCTAGCGTTGGTCCAAACTAGAAACCACTTGCGGCGCCACCTCGGGAAACTTGAGGGCTGGTTTTAGTTATGCGTCTTGCTCATCGGTCGTGGCACGAGGCGAGATCTGTGCGGCTACTATCGGGATGTCGGCCGCGCGGGAGGTTTTGCTGGTCTTGTTTTACCATTGTCGAAATGTCTTGATGTACCGGGATTCGAGCCTGATCGGAGTGTCTCGGGTGAAGGTCTATTCGCCGATGATCGCGAGAGCTTGTCATGGGCTAAGTTGGGACACCCCTGCGAGGTATAAACTTTCGAGAGCCGTGCAGCGGTTATGTGGCGAGATGGGAATTTGTTAATGTCGGTTGTAGAAAACACGAAGTTGACCTTAATTAAAATACATCAACCGTGTGTGTTTACCGTGATGGTCTCTTTCGGTAGTCAAGGAAGTGAACTCTGATGTTGGAGTTATGCTTGGCGTAGGTTGCTATAGGATCACTTCTTGATCATACTTTTATCGACCGTGCTTTGCCTTCTCTTCTCGCTCTCATTTGCGTATGTTAGCCTCCGTATATGCTGAGTAAACTGCTGCAGCTCCACCTCATGCCTTACCTTACCCATAAGCTTAAATAGTCTTGATCTCGCGGGTGTGAGATTGCTGAGTCCTCGTGGCTCACGGATACTTCAAAACCAGTTTGCGGTGCCTATTTTACCGGCGGTGGCGACCAAGCTCAAGGAGGAGCTCGATGAAGATCTTGCCTTTTGTGTTGTTTCGTTCTAGTTGATCGATAGTGGAGCCCGTTGGGGTCGATCGAGGACCTTTGTCGCATTTGGGGTTCTTCTTTTATTTTGGTTCCGTAGTCGGACCTTGATTGTATCTGGATGATGTAATGTTTTATTCATGTAATTGTGTGAAGTGGCGATTGTAAGCCAACTATGTATCTCTTTCCCTTATGTATTACTTGGGATGTGTGAAGATTACCTCACTTGCGACATTGCTTTCAATGCGGTTATGCCTCTAAGTCGTGCTTCGACCGTGGGAGATATAGCCGCATCGAGGTGATACAAGTATACTTGGCCCGTATGCATGACTGATTTGGGATGATTCGGAAACAAAACAAACCTTTCTCAAATTCATGGCGACAACTTACATCAGATACATGTGAATTAGAAGTCACTGCTCTCATCCAAACATATACCTTAGGGATGGAACTTGAAGGCATTGTCTAGAAAGTTTCCAACACTAGCAATGTCCATGAGAATCATGGAGGAGATAAGGATGTTGTCGATGGGCTCAACAACAATTCATCCGAGGTTTCCATGAGGATGGAGTTCCATAATTATGTGAACAAGTAATAGCATTGGTGGACCAAAAGATATAATGGTGTATGCTCGAGGATCAACCACGAGTAAAACAACATTACAAATATCGTTGATTACTGGTGCGATTTGATGATAGCCCATACTCAAATCAAAGGTTGGATAAAATGATAGGTCCATTAGCTGATCACGAGGGTCAATCGATGAAAATATCAACTTTCTTCAACACACATACAAGATATCCTTAAAATGAACTAAGTCGGACAAGCTTTTATCTTCCAACTCTCAGTTGTTGTTTGGCTTAACCATCTAGCTCGGGGTATCAACACATATTCTTGGAGAATGGGGAGGAAAACCAACATGATCACGAACTCAACATAGCGGTAGGGTGACAACTTGGTAATGCTTCCGAGAAGATATTGAACATCACGAACCACCGATATGTTACTAAGCTCGAGAACAATCTTGCTTTTGAGCAAGGCGATATGATCAAATAAGCAGGATTGACACATTCCTAACTCGTTGATCGAAGAGTGCACCGAAATCAGGACTAGGTAGCACAACCAACCTTAGGATGGTGATTCAATAACCAACATGCTAAGGATGAAATTATTGTCCTTTAGCTACCGAGAACAGCGAGTTGCTAGGAGTATCGATTCACATCATAGTTCACTGTCGGCATTCGGTTGCAACAACCGAGAACCCGAAATGAAAATGATGGCGAGAAGTATCAACTGCGTCGAGAATTCATAAGATGTGGTGCAATTCTCATGACAATCGATATATAAAGTAGGTAATACTTCAAGGTAGAAACAGACCGGATCTTTGGATTGGCATTTTGATCTCTGAGCACAACTATTTTGACCTAATCACGGATATGGATGAAGTCTTGGAGTTTGTTTCTCTAGTCATCTTTGAATAGAATGGCTTGCGGACCACAGAGTAATAAGCATCGATAACACAAATGCACAATTACTCGACTATCAATTGATAGATGAAGATCGAATCTTTGAAGAGGACAACTCAAAGGAACATATATCTTTACGAGTTGTGGATGCATAGATTATTATGTCGAGCAAAGCTCAACATTTCTTCGGATAACCCATGCGAGAGAGTAGGTTTGGCGAGAATCGTATTAATATAGAAGGAAACTCATCGAGATCACTCTTGTTGTGATCTTTTGGTTCCCGAACTTACGCCATATTGGTTCATGATATTGGAAGAAGGAAATACCACGGACCTCGAGGACTATCGCAAAGTCTACTAATAACCTAAAGGAACTAGCAAATACTACCAACAAGAAGTAGTAGGAAATCTCGGGATCAGAAACCCAGAAGTAGAATACCTACTAACTAATTGCATCACGGGATGCTTTCATGAATAATGGCCAGAATCATCACAAAGGGAACACAAAACATGGCTAGATTACTAGATGATCCCCTAAGACACCTAGGGTCATAATAATAATTCAACATATATGTCAAGGCAACAAAGTACCTCAACTCACAATTAGTGTGGTTAATCTGGCCCAAAGGAACATCGAGAACGGACGGAAAGGATTTGCAAATGCATCAGACTATTTAGAAACTTGGGATGACTCGGACGACATAACGGCTGTAAATGCTCAAAATGATTAGAGACATCTTGAAAATAGTGGCATGACCACTCAACATCACAATATCAAGGTTACGAGACCGATTATGAACATACAGTAGTAGTAAAAACTGAGCTGAGATTTAAAACTATCAATTCTATAAGTCTATGGATTAGTAACCGTCATCCTAATAGATAGATGAGAAGGCCTAGTTCTTAATCCCGTAGAAGAAAGGATGACTTTCGGATCGAAGGCCATGAGGTATAAGGAGTAAAAGAGCCTTCGTTCCTTCACAATCAATTCCCTTACATAACTAAAGCATTTATAGACACAACCCGACCAGTTTGGCTTGGTAATCCTCTGAGCGTCAAGCTCACGAAACCAAAGCTGTCGGGACCTCGACTCAATGCCACATCGATCTAGCATGTAACACCTCATATCACTTTGCGGCCTCCGCACGGTATCCCCACAGGTGTCGCCTTACCTTTGCCGGACTTTGCGCCTTTTGGCACACGTATATGATAGTGTCGCTAGCATCCATATGATAAGGAGCCGGGCTGACATGGCTGATCGTAAACCAAAAGTGGCACAAACTTACGAGGACGAGGCATCCATGACCCAGCATCAAGCGTGTCGATCGTCATCGTAGTGAATCGGGCTGTAACCTTTGGGCTAGCGGGACTCGGTGAACCGGGGTGTAGCGGGCTAACGGGACTCGGTATTCATCGTGACATTTCCCCAAAGGGACGACCGAGGCGAAGAAGGACACATGCGGCCAGCCTAAGTGTTAGGAGCGGTAGCAAGCTACCATGGCTCGATGGAAGCACTAGGAGACATTTCAGTGAGAGGCTACTAAGGATAAGCAACTAGATAGTTAGATCCCACACATACCAAGCATTTCAATAACATACACACAATATGCTCGATATGTGCAAATACAACATGGCATCACAACATGACTCTACAACTCAAGTATTTATTCAATAGGCTCAGGGGGCGAGATATTACAAACATGGGTCTCACGACCCAACATTGAAACATACAAGTCAAAGCACATGCGGAAGCTTAACATGTCACGAGTACAGACATCTACAAATGAAAAAGGATGAGAAGCGACTATCTACGAGATCTGCGAGGGCACAAGATCGTGGTGAGGTAACAAGCTAAGCGTCGAAGTCCACAGCGGAACTACTAAGCGAGACTAAAGTCTCTCTGCAAAAACATAAAATAGGCAAATGTGAGTACAAATGTACCGAGCAAGACTTACATCGAACTATCTACATATGCATCATTATCAACAAAGGGGTTGGTGGAGTTTAGTGCGACAAGCCAGCTTTCACTCGGTGGCTATCTGAATACGATTGCAAGTAACTCTTTTGAGGTGGCGCACACGAGTCCACATATTCACCATATCAATACTCCACTATGGATCCGCTCCCGTCTCCCTACGAGGAGCGCCATCCATAGCACTCACGATTATCTTGCGCATTTTAGAGTATCCACTTTCACTTGTCTATGGCTGTCTGAGGCAACGAAGTCCTTTACAGCGGACACGGGTATTGAATAGATAATGTTAACCCTGCGAGGGTGTACTTCTTCACACGCTCTCGCCACTTACGCCATGTACCCGTCATGTATCTCGGCAACCTTCAGCGAAAGCTTTGGCGAGGTGTCGGCCACGACCTACCTAAACACTCAAGTCTCTCGTCCGAGTTTATCGCCTATTGGGTTCCATCCAAGGAGAATCCGGCGGGTGTCGCTCATGGCCCCCAAGCGATGTGGCGAGGTTCCCAAGCCCACCATCCGGGTGCCACTTGGTACCGTGCCACTTGCACCTAATCATCCCAAGCCCACATGTCTGGGTGCCACTTGGTAGACTACTATACCGCCTACAAACACGAAACTAGTTGCAACTCTGGGCCAGAGAACAAGGGTGATTGAAGCCGAGAGGTCAATTAAGGATCCCAATGAGTGGTAGTAGCTGTTCATGGATCACAAACACGAGAACTCAGTTCACGAGGGCGGTTTCAATGAGACAACCCACCATGTACTTCTACATGGCCTCTCACCTTCTACCTTTACCAAATCGTGTTCACACATTTAGACCACACACAATGAGACATGTTCACACACCTCCAATTCATCCCGATGAATCGGACGACTCAACTCTAAGCAGTAGAAGGCATGACAAACAAGCATGAATGAGTAGGCACATCGAGGGCTCAAACAACTCCTACTCATGCTAGTGGGTTTCATCTATTCTTGTGGCAATGACAGGTCATCTGCGGAGGAAAAGGGTTCATCTACGCAGCATGTAACAGTTGAATCGTTGTTGTCCTAATGCATAAAAAGAGGCGAGGAAGCGAGAGAGTGGGATTATATCGGAATGAACAAAGGGGTTTTGCTTGCACAGCGCCGAAGATAGTAATAGTATCGGTGTCATCGAACACATCGTCGGCTAGCGTCTCTTGAGGACAAACACAACGGCAACGAGAGAAAGAAGCATCAATGCAATGCAACAATATGATGCATGAGTGTGACATGGCAATATTTTGTGGTTTGAGCTAATGCAACTAACAGCAGTTAAATGAAGTTGATTTAAATCCAAGATTCAAATTCAAACTCCATATGTGGATATTAAATTGCCATTTATATGATTTGTGCTAAACAGCAGCTATAAGTTGTTCTAACATGCATGAAAATGGTACAAAGGGATAGATTGGATTTTTTGATCATTTTTCATATATAATTTATTTCATTTGGATTCGGTTGAATTTATATGAATTTTAGAAGTTTTGGGCATTTTCTATAAATTATAAATCATTTCGATTATTTTAAATCCCAAAAATATTTATTGCGTCGACGGCGTCGGTGTAGCGTCGGCGAGTCAACAACCAGCAGGTCAAACCACCTAGCGGGGCCCGCTGGTCGTGAAGACGAAGTTAACCCGTGTTGACTTGGACTTTGACCCGATCACGGGACCCATGTCGATGACTAGGTGGGGTCCGGTGGCGGCGATGCGCTAACCACCCGCCGCGTCATTTGTGTTGGAGTTCGCGGTTGCAGCCAAACCAATGCACAGCAGCGCGGACTTGCGCTAAAAGCGGCAGGGCCAGCGGCTAAGGGCACGGGCGTAGCAGGCTCGCCCGCATCGAGGGAGCGAGTGGGACACGGCGGGGCAGCGGGCTCGCGGGCCCGGAGCTGTGGCGGCGGCAGGAGCTTCGGCTCGGGCAGGCGCCTGGCTGCGAGGGCCTGAGGAGGCGGATGAGGGGTGCCACGGCCTCTGGATCCTCTTGGAGCTCATCTGAGCTTGGACACAGCGTCGCTAGGCAAAAGCAGCAGCGGCGATAGGACTGTCTTGTGGCGAGCCGGTGGAGGTGGGGAGCGGAGCTAGAGCATCGAGCAGCGAGGAGAAGAGGAAACAATGGCGAGCTCACAGCGGTCTTGAAGAAAAGCAGGGAGGCTCGGGGAGGTCTGGCGCGCGAATCGACCGGAGGCAGCGCGGGTGCCGAGGTTGAAGGCAATGGCATGGCGGGGAGGCAGCCGTCCGGGCCAGTTCTTACGCTCGAGGACACCAGCGTCGGGAAGCTCGTGGGCATGCCAAAGGGGCCGAGGGATCACGGTGGGCTGCGCGTCTTGGCGTGTGGCGAGTCGCGATGGCGTCGGCCATGGTGGGGAAGAGGGTGAGGGAGAGTAGGGAAAAATGAGCGATCCGGGCAAATTAGGCGATGCACCGAAGAGGATTCGCGGTGTCGCTGTCCTCGAACCTTGACGAGCAGCAACTGGTGGCGTGGCGCTCGCGCCGCCCGTCGTTATCTCTGCCTCGCCTCTTGGCGGTGGTGGGAAACGGCCAGCAATGGCCAGTGGTGGGCGGCGGTGGGCTTGCATAGAACACAGGCCAGCCAGGTAAGCTCTGAGTAAGCTCTCTTTTCCTTTTGTTTCAGTTTTCTATTTCTTTTATTCTGTTTTGAATTAGTAAAAATACTAATCCATTTTGTAAAATCCACGAAATAATTGTGGGCAGTGTTTGGATTATTTCCAACAACCCACAACTAGTTTCGAATTATTAGAGCATTATAAATATTTATAGGTTTATTTGCTCCAACTCAAATAGGTATTGTGTGAATTCAAATACCAAAAATGTCTGAAAAATATGCATCATCTCTGGATATGGTTTTCACCCTTTTCCATAAATCATGAACATTTTTGCAGACCAATTTGGGTTCATTGAAAATATTTTTAAGTTGAACCTATTAGCATTGTTTTGGTGCTAGGGGTTTGATCATCCCCCATTTCAAAATTATCAAAAATAACAGGATGCATGATGCTCGCTGATGCAACTATCTGCAAATAATTCTAGGGTTGTGACACTTTCGATATGATCGAGATTCTCAAGAGCATGTTTCAGGTGCAGGCTAGGACCGAAAGGTTCAACGTCTGGCGATCCATGATGGATTGTAAGCTAAAGGAAGGTGACCCACTGAGCCCCCATGTGATCAAGATGATCGGATAGGTGCAATCTTTGGATCAGTTGGGCTTCCCGCTCTTGGATGAGCTGTCTACTGATGTGGTTTTGGGTTCTCTTCCGCTTAGTTATGGGACATTCTGTAGCGACCCGACCTCAGATGGTCAAGTCTCTGTGCTCAGGTGCCATCCTAGATCGATGTCTTGACACCTGATGCTTGAAGGATTTATAACAGAGTAGCAATCACACACTTATTACATCGTTGTCCAAAGAGGACTTATTACAATAAATATGGCTTAAGGCCATCTAATAACGATAACGGTGAGACTTGGAAGATAAGTGATTCCATCAACTCCAACGGCATCCTGAGTATAGAACCACGACCTAAAAGCACCTTACTAAGTAAATGCGAAAAATACGCAACATGAAAGTTGCAGCCAAAGCAGGTCAACACATGGAATATCTTTGGCAATGTAACACATAGAGAATAATGAAAGGTAAGCCTATACTACATGCATATATGGCTGGTGGAAAAGCTCTCTGATTACTGATTTTTGCATAAAGCCAGTTTTCCCTCTGCAAAGGAATAAATTTATTTAACTATCATGGTGGTTGTTAAACATTGAGAATGGTTGACACATCCTCAATCCCAATTAAAAGTAATCATTAACAAACCCAACAATATTAAATTAGAGTAACATGTTGAGATTCACATGATATTCAAGTACTAGATACTCAAAATGTCCATAACCGGGACACGGCTAATCATGATTAGTTTGTACACTCTGCGGAGGTTCGCACTTTTCCCCACAAGACTTCGATCGCCTCCGTTTGGTTTCTCGCACCGCATGGTGTTTTGAAAGCGGATGACCAGACATAGTCTTTCGAAGCGCTAGCACCTTACGATGGGTAGACGGTACACCTACATCCCTACATCTGCTAGTCTACCCTTGTAGAGTTACATGCGACTTAGTCGACTATGCGAGCCCATAATGGCTTGTGGCTGCACGAGAAGTTACTAGCATGAAATATCTTATGATCCCTTTGAGCACGGGTGGCGGTCCAAAAGAAAAACAGGCAAGTCACAGAAACCCCAGTGCCTCAATCCACCAGATGTGTATTTAAGTTGCCACCTTAGATAAACCATTAATTAACAATCTCACATCATCATGGATATTCACTCACCCAATCCACGTCTACTAGCATAGCATGGCATAATAAGCAAGCATGCAGTAACTCCCAAAGGTTTCATAAGTAAAAGCAGTTGTAGGTACTACCTCATCTACTCCCCATCCCACAATTTAATTAGATCCTAGTCATGCAATGTTTGAGGATTGATCTAATGCATAAAAACGGGTAGTAGAAAAGATATGATCAAGTGTTACTTGCCTTTAGCGATGATCCATGAAACCTAGAGATTCGAGTAACAAGCGGCGCCTCCGGGTGATCTATCGTGAACAAACAACAAGCATACAATAAGTACTCATCTAATGCACGAGTAAATCTCGAATAAAAGATCTAACCGAGAGTTCAACTTAAGAACCACAGTTGCAAAGAATCAAATCAAATAAAGCTGACGAAAGTCAGCGGCGAAGAAAAAGCAGCTCCGTCCTAGCAAATTGAAACTAGGTCAAATTTTACAGTAGCAAAACTTTGTTTAAGTTGATTAGTCAGAGCAGCGGTTTGAAACGAAACTCGAGCGCTTGAATCACCGA
Organism: Aegilops speltoides; assembly: GCA_021437245.1. Lineage (NCBI taxonomy): Eukaryota > Viridiplantae > Streptophyta > Magnoliopsida > Poales > Poaceae > Aegilops > Aegilops speltoides. The sequence continues at coordinate 13,031 of JAHHZJ010000843.1, forward strand.
TTACGATAAGCGGCGAAGATAAACTAGAACGAATCCCGGATCTGAAATCGCGATCGAAAATCACGGAATAAATCCGACTAAAAAGAAAATGATGAGCAGTTAAGCGAGCGGACGTTCGTTAACGAGAATAACAGTGATCACGTTCGTTAAGGCGAGCGGTCCGTAAACGCTTCGCTAAACAACAAAACCGGAAATAAAAACCAGTCTAGGGTTTGAAAAAAAACCAAAAAGGCGAAAAAACCGAACGGTTTTTATAAAAAAGCGAATCGAGGGTGGTAGTGGCGCTACCTCGATGGTGAGACTCCTCCGGCGGAAATGCAGCTAGGCAATGAGCGGCATGACAACCTTGTGGCGGCATGTGCCGTGGCTACTTTCTGTGTGTGCGTGTGCTAAACTCTGACTTCTTCTTCTTTTCTTCTGGTCTTGACTGACTTAGGGAGGAGAGGTGCTGGGTATATATAGGAGGGTGCTGCTTGGGGAGGGCAAGCAAAGGAGGCGGGTGGCGGAGTCCGGCGGACTCGGTGGTGGCGATCTTCTTGTGTATGGAGGGAGGGAGTGGCGGGCGGTGGTGCAGGCCCTTGGCCCGGTCGAGGCGCTCTTGATATATATATATTTTTTAAATAATGCTTGCGAAAAAGCGAAGAAAAATAAATCTAAGCGAACTCCAAAAATTACAAAGTAAATTTTCCCCGACTCCTAAAAATGAGTCGAACAAAATGAACTTTTACTCGGGGCCTAAAATGCAATTTTTGAAAACACGCATTTTTTCCTAAGGCAAATAAACTCCGAAAAATACAAAATTTGATTTATTTATTAAATCTTCATTTTTCCTAAATTTTGGGAAAGTCATATTATTCCCTCTCTTATTTTTGATATTGGAAAAATATTTGAAGATAAAATAAATAAAATCAAATGATCCTCTTTTCATAATTCGAGAGAACTCAAATATGAAAATTTTGAAATCTCCAACTCTCTCCGAGGGTCGTTGAGTTGCGTGAAAATTTCTAGGATCGACAAATGCAAGAAAAATATGTAATGCATGATGATCTAATGTATAACATTCCAAATTGAAAATTTGGGATGTTACAAACCTACCCCCTTAAGATGAATCTAGCCCTCAGTTAGGGTTGGCTAGAAAATAGGTGAGGTGGTCCTTGAGCAAATCTTCTTCTCTCTCGGTGGCTTCATCACAGTGTGGTGGCTCCTTTGAACCTTGCAAAACTTGATAACCTTCTTGAGTAACTTTCTGCTTGGCATAATCGAGAATCTTGACTAGTTTCTCCTCATATGTTAAATCCTCCTTCAAATTGCTTCGGTGGCATTGTATCTCTTAGCGGTACCTCCGCCATCTCGGCGTGACATTTCTTGGTGAGAAACATGGAATCGTCGTGAACCAAATTCAAAATATGCATATGGGGATTTTCGGACTTGTTGTTCGTTGTTTCCGCCTCATTTAAACTTGCCTAGGTAGGTAGTTTTGTTATGCTTCATCTCTTGCCATGTTTAACAACATTTAATAATGATGAGTAGCATAGCGAGATTGAACTAAATAATTGATGTGGTGTTTTGTCAATATGCAACTCGTTGCATATTGAGCTCCACTAATTTGTAGCGTTGTTTGTTTGCACTTTGCCATGCCATGCCTCATTAAACGGACATACATCATACTTGATTGTGCATCATGCCATGATTATGCTTGTGTGTTTACCATGTTGTTTGTTTCTTTCGGGTTGCTTCTCTCGTTAGCTTTGGTTTACGTTCGGAGTTGTGAGAATTTGTTCGACTCGTCCGTTTGTCTTCTTCATGGACTCGTTCTTCTTCCTAAGCGGGATTTGGGCAAGATGACCGCTACTACAGGATCTCACTACTATCATTGCTATGCTAGTTGCCTCGTTCTTTTCGCTATCTTTGTGCTACCTATTACTGTTTGTCCGCCATCCCAAATTGCCATGAACCTCTAACCTTTGACACCATTCCTAGCAAACCGTTGTTTGGCTATGTTACCGCTTTGCTCAGCCCTCTTATAAGCGTTGCTAGTTGCGAGTGAAGTTGAAGATTTCTCCATGGTGGGCAGGGGTTTTGTTGGGATATCACAATATCTCTTATATTATTAATGCATCTATATATTTGGTAAAGGGTGGAAGGCTCGGCCTTATGCAGTGTTTTGTTCCACTCTTGCCGCCCTAGTTTCCGTCATACCGGTGTTATGTTCCCGGATTTTGCGTTCCTTCTGTGATCGGGTGATTTATAGGACCCCACGCAGTTCGCTTTGAATAAAACTTGTCAGCCAAGGCCCACATTGCCTTTTACCATTTGCCTCACCACCTACTTTTCCCGGGGCTGCAGTAGGAATGGCGCCGCCCAGGCCCAGCAGTGGGATACGGCGGCCTTGGCAGGAGCGAAGCGGAGGGCGGCGGAGGAGCCTGAGGTGAGCAGCTGGCAGCCAGCGTCGGCGGCCGAAGGCGATCTTGGCGCGAGCCCGCGAGGCGGCAACTCAGGCCAGCGGCCGGCGGCCGAGCGATAGGGAGAAAGTGCGAGCGCCGCTACGTGGTGTGGCGGCGGAGCCCAGCGGCGAACTGGCGGCAGCGCCCGTGGGTGGGCGGCGGTGCCGCGTGGCCAGCGGGGAGTGAGTCTGGAGGCGGCGGAGCTGGCGTGGCAAGCCGATTGGGCGGTGTGGTGGCGGCGGGCGTGTCGCTCCCGTCCGGACATGTCCGTGACGGAGAGCGAGGGGCTAGGGTTGAGGATTTCATCCCGCGAATAATGGAGGAGGACTTATTTATAGGTAGAGGGCTAGGGTTTCCAAATGAGGCGGTTTTCGACCCGATCGTGATCGAGCGACCAAGAGCATGGAGGGAGTTTGGTGGGTTTTGGGCCACTTTGGAAGGGGTGTTGGGCTGCAACTCAAAGAGGGCTTTACGGTTACCGGTTAACCGTTGGAGAATCAAACGACCTCCAAATGACCACGAAACTTGACGAGTGATCTACGGTGCTATACCAAGGCCGCTTGGCAAACCTCGGGACATTCGAGAAAGTTTAACACCCTTTACGAAAAGAGGGGGAGGGGCGCGGATGACATAGGGCGCGGATTGCAAAAGCGGACAGTGAGGGGAAAAGGCTCGGATGCATAGAGGCGAACACATATATACCGTCGATGCACATGAAGACATGATAAAATGCAGATGATGACATGGCAAAGTGCAACCGCAAGCAAATGACATGGCAACAACGGCGAATAAGCTGGCGGACACTGGCGCGTCGGATCGAGGAGCTCGATGAAGATCTTGCCCTTTGTGTTGTTTCGTTCTAGTTGATCGATGAGTGGCGCCCGGTTAGGAATCGATGGGGACCTTTTCGCATTTGGGGTTCTTCTTTTATTTTGGTTCCGTGGTCGGACCTTGATTGTATCTGGATGATGTAATGCTTTATTCATGTAATTGTGTGAAGTGGATTGTAAGCCAACTATGTATCTCTTTCCCTTATGTATTACATGGGTTGTGTGAAGATTACCTCACTTGCGACATTGCTTTCAATGCGGTTATGCCTCTAAGTCGGTGCCGACACGTGGGAGATATAGCGCGTCGAGGCGTTACAAGTTGTGTCGAGCCTTCCCGACCTTAGGAGCCCCAGCTGCTTGATCGTTTTTAGCGGCGAGTTGTGTCTAGAAAATGTTTTGAGTCATTTAGGATTATATATATATCGGAGGTTAGAATTCATACTCCTCGGTCCTTAAATCGCTCTGGTGAGGTCTCGGCGTAGAGTTTTGACTCTTCTCTTCTTAAATTTCACTAAAAAATTTAGGATCAGCGGGTATCTTAGAATCGTTCGATGGTTTTATGATGACAACATTGTCTTGGTGCCTCCGTCGGCGGGGTTTTTTCTTTGGAGGTGTCGGGGAGTTGAGCTATGAGGTGTTGCCGTCATAATTTTATCGTTGCGATTGGAATACGAGTTTAATGCATGCGCATCGAAAATCTCTTTTATCACGGTTGTTGGTGAGATAACCCGCTAACCCGATCTTGAGGTGAGTCTGTAGTATTGCCATGACTTGTATAACGGATGCTTTTGAAGGTTGAGGTGAGCGATTTCAAAGGTTTCTTGGTTATGTGTTGTGGATGGATATAGCTTGGATGTAGGTATTGTTAGTTTGGGTGAGATATATTGCTTCCTATATCCCCAACACAGATTGCATAACCGAGAAAGTTTGGGAGTTTTATAGGTGGGAATTCAAGTAGCTCCTAGAATATCTTTTCGAGCGGATGCATGATATGGGATTGGGCAAATCTCTATCATATGTATTTGTTCGGCTTATTCTAAGCCAAATCCTTTGTTTTGTTTTATTTGTGGTATTCGAGTTGCTTGAAGTCAAATGTTGAATCCATACCTTTCCTAGCGGTGTTCTCATATTTACTGTGGGAGTACTAATCCGTTTGATCATCGAATTGTCATGTCAATTCTTTCCCAACTAGCTTGTTTCTCTTCAAGTGGATCCCATCATTTTTCCCATCCGCAAGATCAAATCTAGGTTTTCTCAACAATGTTTGTTTCATCCGTCCCAAGTTGCCTTTGTTTTCCGCCCTCCACCCTTTTCTTCAAGGACTAAGAATTCTTTACCAAGTATCCTTTTATTTTTGTGAAGTTTCTCCATTCTTTTCCATCAATGTTCTTACCCGGTGGTTCTCAAGAAGATGTTCTACTAGTTCGTCATTCCTCATTCCTTTCTCTTCTCCGATGGATTCAAGTCAAGTTTTGTTGATCATACCTTTTTCCTCATTTCAATGTCTTCTCATACCGATGCACCTCTTAATCATTCACTTCTTCCTATTCATTTGTTCTGGAGTGCTGAAGATATCTCACAAGACTTGTGTTTCCATTCTCAATCCCTTCAAGATATTTCGAGGTTGTTATCTCATTCAAGCCATTTAATTCAACCGGTGCAATCTCTCTTTAATATCATTCTCAACGGTGTTCTTTTGAGTGGGCCCTAACCCACAGGTCTTTTCCCAGGATCTTACCTGACTCTTCTATTTTCCCAGAGCTATCCTAAATTCTTCTCCAAGTTTGACGTAAGAATGAGTTATCATCAGTCAAATGCTTTTCTCCAAGATCTTTGGAATTCTTTTCATAGTTGGCTCAACCTCTTCGCTTTTGATTCTTCCGGTGTGCCTCAATAATTCTTGGTGGTGTTTCTCGTTGTCATTCTCATCATTTGAAGACCGAAGAAGAGTTTCTCTTTAATCTTGCTCTATTCTCTTCAAGATTCATGGTCCTAGCTTGATGCCATCCTCTCATAATTGCTTTCGATTGTGACAATTCTTTTCTTACCATCCGGGGCATTTCATGAGTGGTTTCCATTTCTTTCCTCCGAAGGCCATCATGTCATAATTCTTCATTCTCAGCGTGTAGCTATCGTTCTCCAAATCTTACCGGTGATTCGTTCAAATATCCTCTAATCAGTTCATGTTCGCTGCGTTCACTTGGATCTAAATCCCCTCAAATATCTTCATTTGTTTTCCAATTCTTCCCGGTGAATTGTGCCTTTGCTACTTTCATTTCAATTCTTATGGTGGTTCGTTCAAGATTTCACCTCTTTCTTTATCATATCAATTCATTCATTCTTTCCAATCCTACCGGTGGTTCGTTGAAGACCTTCCCAATCTTGCGCCATATCTATCTTAATCCTTTTTACGAGAATAAGTAGTATGCCAAATCCATTGCTTGTCATCAATTTAATTTGATGAAGGATAAGCATACAAAAAATCTTATTCTTATTTCCTCGAGGTGATTAAATTCTTTTCTTCCGAAGATTGTTCATGATGAAGTAATTCTCGGTTTCATTTGTTTCATCTTCTCTTTTTCCCGGAGTTCCAAGCTCTAATTTATCACGGAGATCCATCTAAATCATTGCAAGGATTCACTTTGTGTTTTCAACTTCTCTTTCTTTCTATCACCCTTTTGTTTAACGGAGTTCTTCATGGAGGCTCTACATGGTGCTTCGTCAAGGATTCTTTTCATTCTTCAATTGTTCATCAAGATTTCTCTCGAAGTTAAGATCCGTCAAGCCATACTTCAAAAATAAACATGGTGCTCAACACATGTTTTTGTTTTGAGGAGCTCAAGTATTCTTCATCTTTCATTCCAAAGTGCAATTCTTTCTACCTTATCTTTTGAGGTGGTGTTATGTCACTCTTGACAATTTCCTTCATGTTTCATGATTCATATTGTTGTCAAGAATGAGGTATTTTAAATCCATCAGTCTCTTCATTGGAGTTATCTTGGGTTATATTTCACCTAAAGCTTTCCCTAAGGATTGTTGCTATTTATGGTGCTTATAAATGACCCAAGTTCTTCATTATCCTCCGGTGAAATAAGTTCTCGTCTCCTTGTTGATATCAATCCAATCATTTGTTTCGTAGGTGGCGAAGCTCACCTCATAATTTTGAGATGTTTTCATAAGCCCTACAAGCTTATTCTTTTAGTTGTTGGTCTTCCAACAACTCTATTCTACCTTCTTGCAAGGATGCCTTCCAAATTCAATTGGTAGAAGTTGTGATTTTCTTCTCCGTTCTTTTATTCAATGATCTATCTTCTTTTCGTTCTTAGGAGGCATGGTGATGTTGCTCTCTTCACTAATCATCTCGAATTGTGAGCATCGTGTTATTTTCATTTTATCCATTTAACTTAGGTGTTACATCATCTCTTCAAGTGCTTTCATCTTATCAAGTTTTCCTTCTTCTTTCGATCGAGTCTTTGAATTCTTCCTCTCTCATCTTGTTTTAACAGGAGTGGTTTGAATTCTACCTGTCCATTAAACTCTTGATTCATGTATTTGCAACCTTCAAGTTCTCGTAATACTCCTTGTTCCTCTTTTCCAACGGATTGTTTGCAATCTCGTTCATCTCTGTTGTACTCTTTCTTTTAAATTGCTCAACCTCTCAAGGTTCATGGTTTCACTCGTTGGTCAAAAAAAGCAACTTAGTTTTACCTCTTCTCTTTCTCTTCCGTTTCTCTCCGGTGCCATCCTAGATCTCGGGACGAGATCCTCTCGTAAGTGGTGGAGTGTTATAGCGCCCGGATCCGTCGCCAGTGTCCTTGATTATTCGCCGTTGTTGCCATGTCATTTGCTTGCGTGTTGCACTTTGCCATGTCATCATCTGCATTTTATCATGTCTTCATGTGCATCGCATTTGCATACGTGTTAAGTCTCATGCATCAAGAGCCTTTTCCCCGTTGTCGTTTTGCTGATCCGGCGCTCCTATGTCATCGGCGTCCCCTCTTCCCTCTTTAGGTGTGCGGGTGTTAAACTTTCTCGGAATGTCGAGGTTTGCCAAGCGGCCTTGGTATAACACCAGTGAACCGCTGTCAAGTTTCGTGTCATTTGGAGTCGTTTGATTCTCCAACAGTTAGCAAGATGTAACCGTAAAGCCCTCTTTGAGTTGCAGCCCAACACCTTCAAAGTGGCCCAAAACCACAAACTCCCCTCCATGCTCTTGTTCGTTCGATCACGATCGCGTGGCAAACTTCGCTCCTCATTTGGACACTCCTAGCTCCCTCTACCTATAAATAAGTCCTCCCTCCATTATTCGCGGATGAAATCTAACCTAGCCCAGCTTCCTCTCTTGCCGCCGGACATGTCGGGCCAGGCCGGACACGTCTGCCCGCCACCTCCTCCATGTCGAGGCTTACCACGTCGGCTCCGCCGCGCCGCCATCAGATCAGCGCCGCCACGTGCTACGCGCCGCCTCCATGCGGCAGCCTTGCCCGAACCCAGGTGCAGGCCGCCGCCCGCCGTAGCGCGGCCGCGCCTCTCCCCGCCGCCCGCCTCGCCGCCGCCTCGCCCAGCTCAGCCTTGCGCGCCTCCGCTCCTCGCGCCCGTAGCGAAGCCCGGCGGCCCTTCGCCCGGGCTGCGCGCCGCATCAGCCTTCATTTCACTCGCCGCCGCCCTTTCCTGCTGCTCACTCTCCGCCTTCGGCGCCCGGCGTCCAACCCGCGCCCGCGCCCAGCGCCCGCTCCGCCCAGCGCAGCCGGCAGCTTAGCGCCGCGCGCGCGCCAGCGCGCGCCAGGCCCGCTTCTCCGTCGCCCGCAAATCGCCCGCCTCGTCGGTCCGCGCCCCTCGTCGCCGTGCCCGAGAAAGCTCGCCGAACTCTCCTCCGGCCAGATCCGCCGGCGAGTGGATGAGATCCACCGCCCACCAACCGCGCCGGATCTCTCCGTCCCGGGACCTTCTCGTCCAGTTTTCGCGAGGGTATATTTTCACTAAGTCCAAGGATTTTTGCATTTTCATGCCATATTCATTGCATTGCATCTCTGCATCCGTAGTTCCGTTTCGTGCGTATAATATGTCAAATTGTTCGCTCTCTGGTACATCATTTCATTCCATTGCATCATTTTCATTTGAGCTCATCTTGATGCCCGAAATGCTGTTGGAAGATTGCTTCATGATGTTAATCTCTTTGAAGCTGTTATAACTTCTTTGTTTTATCATTTTGCCATGATTTATGTGTGCATCCTATGAGTATGAGCTCTACATGAATGTTGAACTTTGCCATGCCATCTTTCCAGGGTGTTTGCCATGTATTTTGTGAGTTATGTGTTGACTAGAACAAGCATGCAAAGTAGGGATGATGATCTTGCTGATTTGAGAACTTAGTGTTTTCACTAAGTCTTGTCCTGTTATTATTTTTATGCCATATGTTCATGTTATTCTGAGAGATCTATGCCTTTTGAGCATGATCAGTAAGGGTGTTTTGAACATATGGATGCTCTATCCATCCATGCCTTTGTTGGCATTTATGGAGTAGTATAGCATGTCATTTTCGTGCTCTACTTTTGCTTGAAATGTTTCTGTCAGATTGTTTGCATGAGATTCAATTTTCACGAGTCGTTGTAGTTGATCCGTGTATGCTATGATGTTGTTCTTGCCATGTATAGCTTCTATGCCATGTCTTCTTGATGGGTGTATGCTTAGTTTATCATGAGATGCTCTTTAGTGAGTGCATCGAGCTCACGAACTTATGCCTACTTGATATCTTTTTTGCCATGCCAGATTTTTACTGCTAAGTAAAATCTGTAATAAAACTTGCTATGTTTACATGGGTGCCATCATTTCTTAGATGCCTTTTGGGCTCATGGTCAATAAGGGTCTTTTGATATATGCTATTAGTAGATTCATGCCATGCCTTTGTTTGCCATGATATGTTCCTGTAACATGTTGTTTGATAGCTCTAAACATTGCAACTTTGATGTTATTTACGCTAAAGTGCTGAAATTGTTATTACTTGCAATATCTCCATGTCTTTTTGAGCATGTTCTAGTGATTTCGGAGATAGCTCAGTGTTCATGTTTTGTTATGCTTTACGTGTACTTCATGCCCATGCCTTTTGTTCTTATGTTGGGCTGCTGTAGCATGTTGTTTTGATGCTTGTAAGATGCCTAATTCTTTGTTTTGGAATGATTGTTGCTATGACTTGTATAGTGTGCATGTGTTGCCCCGTTGCTCCGTTTTGAGTGTGCTCTATATGAAACTTGCTTGTTTTTGCATGTAGCTTCATATTATCATGTTGCATCCTTGTTTTTGGTGTGTTTGCTTGATGTTTGGGTGCATTTGCATCAATGCCATGTTTAACTTGTTTTGCTCATATCTTCTAGCGTAGCTCGAATCTAATGAACTTTATATGTAACTTGAATAGAATTTCGTGTAGATCATCTTGGTGATCTTTAACTTGCTGTTTAACAACTTCAACATAAGGTTTATTCAGTTCTGGACCCATTTCAGAAATTTGCATATGAGGACTTAGGAATTGTTATATGTTGTTCGGCCTCATTTAAACTTGCCTTGATGTGTTGTTCTTGTTTGCATCATCTCTTGCCATGAGTAGCTTCATGTAGCTTGGTCATGCATCATGCTTATTGTGCATCATGCCTTGCTCATGTGTGGTGTGTTTACCTATGTTGTGCTTCTTCTTGTTAGTTCCTGTTTACGTTGCGTTCGTGAGGATTCGTTCGTCTACGTTTGGTTCGGCTTCATCCGTTCATCTTCTTCATGGACTCGTTCTTCTTCCTTGCGGGATTTCAGGCAAGATGACCGCTACCTTGGATCTCACTACTATCATTGGCTATGCTGGTTGCCTCGTTCTTTCGCTATGCTGCGCTACCTATTACCTGTTTGTCCAGCCATCCCATATTGCCATGAACCTCTAACCTTTGACACCATTCCTAGCAAACCGTTGATTGGCTATGTTACCGCTTTGCTTAGCCCCTCTTATAGCGTTGCTAGTTGCAGGTGAAGTTGAAGATTTCTCCATGGTGGACAGGATTTTGGTTGGGATATCACAATATCTCTTATATTATTAATGCATCTATATACTTGGTAAAGGGTGGAAGGCTCGGCCTTATGCAGTGTTTTGTTCCACTCTTGCCGCCCTAGTTTCCGTCATCTACGGTGTTATGTTCCCGGATTTTGCGTTCCTAACAGCGGTCGGGTGATTTATGGACCCCTGACGGTTCGCTTTGAATAAAACTTGTCCGGCAAGGCCCAACATTGCCTTTTACCATTTGCCTCACCACCACCTACTTTTCCTTAGGAGTCGCTCTCTGAGGGTCATCTTTATAGCCCCCGGTCCGAGTGCTTGTCTAGCGTTGGTCAAACTAGAGCACCGTCGCGGGACCATCCTTAGCAACTTAGGTTACGTTGGTTCTGTCGCAACCGCTTATCCGGTGTTGCCACGAGCGAGATATGTGCAACTCCTATCGGGATTATCGGCGCATCAGGCGTCTTTCTTTGGTCTTGTTTTACCATTGTCGAAATGTCTTGATGTGCCGGGATTCGAGGCCGGTCGGGTCTTCTGGGTGAAGGTCTATTCGCCGATGATCGCGAGAGCTTGTCATGGGCTAAGTTGGGACACCCTGCGGGTATAAACTTTCGAGAGCCATGCGCGGTTATGTGGCGGATGGGAATTTGTTAATGTCGGTTGTAGACAACTTGACACTTGATCCGAATTAAAACGCATCAACGAGTGTGTAGCCGTGATGGTCTCTTCTCGGTGGTCGGAAGTGAACACGGTTTACGGGTTATGTTTGGCGTAAGTAGGTGTTCGAGGATCACCTCTTGATCATTGCTAGCTTCACGACCGTTCCGCTTGTTTCTCTTCTCGCTCTCATTTGCGTATGTCAGCCACCATCTATGCTTAGCTGCTCTTGCAACCTCACCACTTTACCCCTTCCTTTCCCATTAAGCTTTGCTAGTCTTGATACCCATGGTAATGGGATTCTTTGAGTCCTCGTGGCTCACGGATACTTCAAAACCAGTTTGCGGTGCCTATGTTACCGAGTAGGTGGCGCATCAAGCTCAGGAGGAGCTCGATGAAGATCTTGCCCTTTGTGTTGTTTCGTTCTAGTTGATCGAGTAGTGGAGCCAGTTAGGGGTTCGATGGGGACCTTTATAGCATTTGGGGTTCTTCTTTTATTTTGGTTCCGTAGTCGGACCTTGATTGTATCTGGATGATGTAATGCTTTATTCATGTAATTGTGTGAAGTGGAGATTGTAAGCCAACTATGTATCTCTTTCCCTTATGTATTACATGGGTTGTGTGAAGATTACCTCACTTGCGACATTGCTTTCAATGCGGTTATGCCTCTAAGTCGTGCTTGACACGTGGGAGATATACCGCATCGAGTGATCTGAACCCCTGACAGGTCCTAGGTAATTCCAACTTATAAGCAACTTCTCCCATGCATTGCAAAATCTTATACGGTCCAGCGAAGCGTGGTGCTAATTTTCCTTTAACTCCAAAAGCAGCTTAAGCTGCTCGAAGTGGGGATACTCTAAGATAAACTCTGTCTCCAACTTCATATTCTATCGCCTTCGTTTTGAATCGCATAGCTTTTACATTTGGGTGGGCTACCTTGAGCCTATCGCGAATCAACAACTTTTCTGTTAAGACTCCTTAATCAAATCTGGTCCAAACAAGCGGCGGTCTCCAACCCGTCCCATGACAGCGGTGTCTGCACCTCCTTAGTTTAAAGCTTGAAAGGTGCCATCTTCAAGCTGGTTTAGTAGCTTTGTTGTTATAAGAAAACTCTACGCATCTGACAAGTTATCATCCCAACTAGATCCATAATCTAGTGCACAAGCTCTCGCATATCCTCCAAAATCTGATTGACTCTCTCGATCACATCCATCATACGTGGGTGAAAATCTCTTGAATTCTAGCACTGGTTCCCAAAGTTTCATGCAAATGATTCCTAAACTTTGAGGTAAATTGGGTTCCTCTATCTGTCACGATAGTCCTCGGAACTTCGTGCAAACACACAATTCTGGTCATGTATATCTTTGCCAACTTAGCCTTTGCTATAGGTAGTCTTATTTGGAATGAAATGAGCTACCTTTGTCAAGCGATGCGACTATAACCAAATCGAGTCATAGCTTTGAGCAGTATTTGGCAAACCCGTGATGAAATCCATGCCTAGTTTTTCCCACTTCCATTCGGGTATCGGCAATGGTTGCAACAATCGTCTTTGGCACGATGTTCTGCCTTCACTCTCTAACATACATCACTGGCTACATACTCCGCAATATCCTTCTTCATTCCGGTCCACGAACATTTCCTTCAAATCCAAATACATCTTGGTATTTCTGGGTGAATCGAATAGGAATTGAATCATGTGCCTCTTGCGAGAATCAACTTCACGATCTCGGGTCATTTGGCACATAAACACGGTCCTCAAACCATAGGGTATCGTGCTCATCCTCACGAAATCCTTTGCTTTTCCTTCGCTCATTTTCTTCTTTATATCAGCGATCTCTTTGTCATTTTTACGAGCTTCTCTGATTTTATCCATCAAGGTAGTTGAATCTCAATGCTGCTACATAGCCTCTCGGAACTATTTCCAAACATAGCTCACAAAGATCTTACGCTAACTCCTTTGGTATCTCTCCGTCATCGGTATATGACATGGCTCTTGCAGCTCAATCGTCGATTACTACATTAGCCTTCGGGGATGATAATGCAATCTCATATCATAATCCTTGATGAGTTCCAACCATCTCCTTTGTCTAAGGTTTAACTCCTTCTGCGTGAAATGTACTTCAAACTCTTGTGATCCGTGTACACCTCACAATGATTTCCAATGAGGAAATGTCTCCATGTCTTCAAGGCATGCACTACATTTGCTAACTCCAAATCATGTGTGGCATAATTTAATTAAGTGAGGTTTAGGTTATGCATGAAGCATATCTGAAACAACTCTTCCTTCCTGCATAAGCCTGCTCCAAGTCTTGATGTGAGCGTGCAATACACCTCATAATCCTTGGTGCGATCGGCAAAATTAACTTTGGTGAGGTAACCAATCTTTTCTTCAACTCTGAAAACTTGCCTCACAAACCTCGGTCCATATGAACTCGGTATCCTTTTCAGCAACTCTGTCATAGGCTTTGCAATCTTTGAGAAATTCTCAATGAATCTCCGGTAGTATCTGCGAGTCCAAGAAAACTCGGATCTCCCCAAGCTATCGTTGGTGCTTCCCATTTAGTTACGGTCTCAACCTTTGTGGGGTCAACTGCTATACCTTCTCCGGATATAACATGTCCAAGAAATCCAACTTCCTTTAGCAAAACTCACATTTCTTTGAACTTGGCATATAAGCGATGTTCCTTAGTTTCTCCAAAACCAATCGCAAATGTTCCTTCGTTCCTCTTCGTTCTTGAATAAACAAAATATCATGAATGAACACCACGACGAACTTATCCAAAAACTCCATAAACACTTTGTTCATCGGGTTCATGAAATAGGCGTGGTGCGTTAGTCGGTCCAAATGACATAACGGTATACTCATACATTCCATATCTTGTGGTGAATCTTTGTCTTAGGTATGTCGCTCTCGAATCTTCAAGCTGATGGTACCACGATCGCAAATCGATCTTGGAAAATACTTTAGCTCCTTGCAAGCGATCAAGCAGATCATTTATCATTGGTAGTGGGTACTTGTTCTTGATTGTTACTTCATTCAATCCACGATAATCGACAACCATCATAACGACCCATCCTTCTTCTCCACTAAAAGTGCTGAGTGATCCCCAAAGGCGAAGAACTTGGGCGTATATAACCTTTATCCAATAGCTCCTTAATCGCTTCTTGATTTCATGCAAATCACATGCGGGCATCACAGTATAATTAAACCGATATTGGGCATGTACCGCAAAATCTCAATCAAAACTCAATGTCTCTATCCGGTGGCATTCAGGCAATTCCTCGGAAATACATCGGGGTAATCCTTCACCATCGGTACCTCTTCTGCACAACTCGACGAAAGGAATTTACTTGATTCCTATTTGGTCCATGTGCGTGATACATACGATCCTTCTTCCTTACGGCATTGTGAGCAAAATCGTCTTACTTGCATGTCGATGTTTCCTCCATACATCGACAACCATCCATCTTGAGAATCACATCCAAACCTTGGGATTCGAGAATGATCAAATCCGTCGGGAGTACATGCCTTCCTATACTCAATGGCACTTGAAAACATCCTTGTACGTATGCCATCTGCTCTGGCGAACTTACTAGCATAGGGGTTTTAAGAATCTGAGTGAGGCAGACTATACTTTTCTACAAATCCCTTGATATGTATGAATCGATGCACCGATGTCGAAAAGAACAAGTCTGATAAATGACAACCAAAAACTTACCGATTCTTTGCATCGGGTTGACTTCAACCTCCTCCACATCAATGTGGTTCACATCCCCTGTTGAAAGGGTTTGGCTTCTTTCGGAGCTTCCATTTCCACCTTGGCCTTGGGACATTCATTTGCATAATGTCGGTCTTGGAACACTTGTAACAGGTGACATGACTCAGGTCTTTCTTAGCTGGGGTTGATGGTGTGGTCGGTTAACGCCGTTGCTTCCTCCATTCCCATTACCATTCTTGTGACCATTATGGTTGTCACGAACTACCTCCTCCATGGGTATCTGAAACTGAACTCCTGTTTAGGTGTATAGCAGCTTCTGCTTTGGGCTCGAGTTATACTTCCCTGCCCATACTTCCTCTTGCGATTCTCAATCTGCTCTTTGCTTTCCTTCAATCATGAGTAGCGGTCTACCAACTCTGGTAGTTATTGAATCTTGCCACCATCAAGCTGCATGCTTAACTCATCATTGAGTCCTTCGAAACTTCTCACCTTGAAAGTGCATCTGCTAGCAAGCGTCATCACGGGCATAACGTGCTAACTTACTAAAATCATCCACATCTTGGCAACAGTCCTTCCTCCTTGGCATAAGTTTGAAACTCACGCTTCTTCATGGCCATAGCTCTGCTTGAAACATGGGCGGTCTTGAAAGCTTCTTTGGCTGATCCCATGTGGCGGTGTCTCTGAGGGTAAGTGGCTGTGAAATTCTCCCCACCGTGCTGCATGGTCCGTCAAGCAGGTGATGCGCAAACTTCACCTTCTCATCATCATGCATCCTCTGGTCAACTCCTTCCTATCTTGCGGGCCAATCATACTCGCTACAATCGGCTCGGTGCTCTTTGGAATACCGTGGATTCAGCCTAAGAAGCAGTCAAGTGATCATGGTGGTGGTGGTGGTGGTGAGTTGTTGTTGTTGTTGCCTTGGTTACATGCCAATGTTTGGATCAAGGTATTACGCTGCTGAATCAAGCGAGTGATCTGGCGGGAAAACAAACTGGAGTCGCGTCTCGGGAGGCATCTGAAGGGTTTAGAAAAAGATGAGAAATTAAGAATAGAGTGAGGTCTAAGGAGAAAACACTACCCAAATGCTCATGAGACAAATGCACACAAAATCACTTCATTCATTTCAAACAAAGGGCATACAACGGTCTAATATCATAAAAGTGCTTGTACTATAATGTTTACATGGAGGAACACTACTAATATGTAGGGGGTCATCTATTAATTTGAACGGTGGAAGACTCCATGATGTACACTCGACCGTCTTCAAAGTCGGGTTCACTTGGATCCGAATCGGTGTATCGTCGATGATGATGTAGTTGCTCGGACGATCAAGCGTACTTGTCTTCATTCTTGAGTGCTAATTTCTTCTTGAGTTATTCAATCTCATACTTAAGATCGCTATTGTGCCTTACTACTGACTACGATCTCGTCCATGTAGTCCTTAGTGTAGACTTGACTCTCCTTCAAGATTCGATGATCCTTCCTTTGCATTCTTCAACTCTATCATATCATTGCACATCTGGTTCTCCTGGCATCGAATGTCTTTGGTTTAACTCTGGATGAAAGCGCAATGGATCTATCCTTCTTGGTGTTGACTATCTCCCATTGTTCATCCGGCGTCATAAATCTGGTAGATAGTGTCCTTGAGGTCTTCTTGATAAACTTCTCCAATCGTCCCATGGTGATATGAGCTGCCATGCCTTTTCCTGACTCTAGGTTGGTGCACTGAAAACACTATCTATGGGCTTGGTGATTGGGGCGAATGTCCTTCCGGAACATGAGCTTGAATCTTCAGTAGCTCCTCCTCAAAGCCAGTGGTGTTAAAAGTCTCGGTGAAGCTTGGTAGTCCAATGTTCGGGGTATGGCGACTTCCTTCAAGTGGAATCCAAAGGTGTGCCTTCATCTGGTTGGGCGTACTTGATCTTTAAGTCCGTCATCCTAAAAGAGTAGAAAAGATGAGAAGTTAGAAAATTAGAAGAGGATAGTGATCTATGGCTTTAACTTAGTGGTCGTGTCCTATCAGTGTAGTGTGGTCGATACCATCTCTTAGCGACCGACCTCAAATGCTCAAGTCTCGTGCTCGGTGTCATCCCTAGATCGATAATCTTTGACACCACATTGATTGAAGGATTTATGAGTAGCAATCACACACTTATTACATCGTTGTCCAAAGAGGACTTATTACAATAAATATGGCTTAAAGCCATCTAATAACGATAACGATTGGAAGACTTGGAAGATAAGTGAGTCCATCAACTCCAGCGGCATCATGAAATATAGAACCACGACCTAAAAGCACCTTACTCGTTAATGCGAAAAATGCGCAACATGAAAGTTGCAGCCCAAAAAGCAATTCGAACATGGAATATGCTAGCAATGTAACACATAGAGAATAATGAAAGGTAAGCCTATACTACATGCATATATGGCTGGTTGAAAAGCTTTGTAGTTCTGATTTTGCATAAAGCCGATTTTCCCTCTTGCAAAGGAATAAATTTATTTAACTATCATGGTGGTTGTTAAACATTGAGAATGGTTGACGACATCCTCAATCCCAATTAAAAAGTAATCATTAACAAACCCAACAATATTAAATTAGAAATATATGTTGAGATTCACATGATATTCAAGTACTAGATACACAACATGTCCATAGCAGGGGACACGGCTAATCATGATTAGTTTGTACACTCTGCAGAGGTTCGCACTTTTCCCCACAAGACTCGATCGCCTCCGTTTGGTTTCTTACCTTTGCATGGTGTTTTGAGAAAGCGGATGGACAAGACATAGTCTTTCGAAGCGCTAGCACCTTCGATGGGTAGACCGGGACATTTTCATCCCCTACATCTGCTAGTCTACCTTTGTAAGGATTCGCATGCGACTTAGTCAACTATGCGAGCCCATAATGGCTTGTGGCTGCTGCACGAGAGTTACTAGCATGAAATATCTTATGATCCCTTTGAGCACAGGTGGCGGTCCAAAAGAAAAACAGGCAAGTCACGGAAACCCCAGTGCTCCAATCCACCGGATGTGTATTTAAGTTGCCACCTTAGATAAACCATTAATTAACAATCAATCTCACATCATCATGGATATTCACTCACCCAATCACGTCTACTAGCATAGCATGGCATAATAAGCAAAGCAGAAGTAACTCCCAAAGGTTTCATAAGTAAAGCAGTGTAATGATACTACCTCATCTACTCCCCATCCCACAATTTAATTAGATCCTAGTCATGCAATGTTTGAGGATTGATCTAATGCATAAAAAGCTGGGTAGTAGAAAAGATATGATCAAGTGTTACTTGCCTTGTTGATGATCCACGAAACCTAGAGATTGAAATAACAAGCGGTGCACTCGGGTGATCTATGCGAACAAACAACAAGCATACAATAAGTACTCATCTAATGCAGGTAAATCTCGAATAAAAGATCTAACGGAGAGTTCAACTTAAGAACCACGGTTGCAAGAGAATCGAATCAAATAAAGCAACGAAAGTCGAAGCAATGAAAAACAGCTCGGTTCTAGCAAATTGAAACTAGCTCAAATTTTGATAGCAAAACTTTGTTTAAGTTGATTAGTCGGGCGGTTTGAAAGCGAAACTCCGGCGCTTGAATCACTGATTCCGATAAGCGGCGAGAAGATAAACTAGAACGAAGATCGTATCGAAATCGCGATCGGAAAATCGCGGAATAAATCCGACTAAAAAGCGGCGACCGGTTAAGCGAGCGAGGCGTTAAATGGCAAGAATAACCGATGATCACGTTCGTTAAGACGAGCGGTCGTGAAAGCTTCGCTAAGCACAAAACCGGAAATAAAAACCGATCTAGGGTTTTGAAAAAAACGAAAAGGCGAAAAAGCGGAGCGGTTTTATAAAAAAACGAACGAGGAGGGTGGTAGCGGGCTACCTCGGCAATGAGACTCGGCGGGCGACTAAGGCGTGAGGCGGCAATGGCGGCTCTTCTGTTGGCGGTGGCTGGCAGGCCTGTGGCTGTGAGTCTTGTGCATCTTTGGGCTCTTATTCTTCTTCTTGCTTCTTCTGGATCTGATGGCAGGGAGGAGGCGGGTGCTGGGGTATATATAGGAGGGTGCTGCTTGGGGAGGGCAAGCAAAGCGGCG
Organism: Aegilops speltoides; assembly: GCA_021437245.1. Taxonomy (NCBI): domain Eukaryota; kingdom Viridiplantae; phylum Streptophyta; class Magnoliopsida; order Poales; family Poaceae; genus Aegilops; species Aegilops speltoides. The sequence goes on from JAHHZJ010000843.1 coordinate 31,834, forward strand.
GTGGTCGGCCGGACTTCGTGGCCAGCGATCTTTGCTTGCTTGTGAGAGGAAGCGTATTTGGGCAGTGGTGGGCCCTTACGATCGAGGCTCTTGATATATATATATATATATATATATATATATATATATATATATATATAGCATTGAGAAAAACGAAGAAAAATAAATCTAACGAACTCCAAAATTTACAAAGTAAATTTTCCCCGACTCCTAAAAATGAGTCGAACAAAATGAACTTTTACTCGGGGCCTAAATGCAATTTTTGAAAATACGCATTTTTCCTAATGCAAACAAAAGCAAATAAACTCCGGAAAAATCCAAAATTTGATTTATTTATTAAATCTTCATTTTTCCTAAGTTTTGGGAAAAGTCATATTATTCCCTCTCTTATTTTGA
>JAHHZJ010000844.1:0-37602 GCA_021437245.1 Aegilops speltoides
ACATCCGTCGGAAAGATATCCTAAGAGCTACTTGAATTCCCACCTATGAAACTCCGAAACTTTACGGTTATGCAATCTGGTGTTGGGGATACAGAGGGAGCAATATATCTCACCCAAACTAACAATCCCTACATCCAGTGTATCCATCAAATCAACACATAACCAAAAACCTTGAATGTCTACCTCAACCCGAAAAGCATCCGTTATCTGAGTCATGGCAATACTCCGTACTCACCTCGATCTTTGGGTTAGCGGGGTTATCTCACCAACAAGCGCATAAAGAGATTTTCGATGTCGTACTAAACTCGGTATTCGAGGCGCAACGATAAAATTATGGCGACAACACCTCGGAGCTCAACTCCCGGGACACTGCCACAACCCCTAAATGTCGGGAGGCACCAAGAACAATGTTCTCATCATAAGAATATCGAACGATTCAAGATACCAGCGTGATCCTAAAAAAATTTAGTGAAATTTAAGAAGAAGAGTCAAAACTCTCGTCGGGAGACCTCACGGAAGCGTGAAGGGTGAGAGTAAAAAATTCTAACTCTCCGATATATATAATCCTAAATGACTCAAAACATTTTTCTAGACACAACTCGGCCGCTAAAAGCGATCAAGCGGTGGGGCTCCTAAGGTCGAGGAAGGCTCGATTACCAACTTATAGCGCCCTCGATGCGGCTATATCTCCCGTGTGTGAAGCACGACTTAGAGGCATAACCGCATTGAAAGCAATGTCATAAGTGAGGTAATCTTCACACAACCATGTAATACATAAGGAAAAAGATACATAGTTGGCTTACAATCGCCACTTCACACAATTACATGAATAAAGCATTACATCATCGAGATACAATCAAGGTCCGACTACGGAACCAAAATAAAGAAAGAACCCCAAATCGACAAAGGTCCCCGATCGACCCCCAGCTGGGCTCCCTCTTGATCAACTAGAACAGAAACAACACAAAGGCAAGATCTTCATCGAGCTCCTCCTTGAGCTTGATTGCATCACCTGCTTTCGGTAACATAGGCACCTGCAAACTGGTTTTGGAAGTATCACGGTGAGCCACGAGGACTCGACAATCCCATTACCATGGGTATCAAGACTAGCAAAGCTTAAAGGGAAAGGAAGGGGTAAAGTGGTGAGGTTGCAGCAGCGTATAAGCATAATATGGTGGCTAAACATACATAAATGAAGGCGAGAAGAGAAACAAAGCGGAGCAGTCGTGAAGCTAGCAATGATCAAGAGGTGATCACGAACACCTACTTCGTCAAACATAACCACGAAACCGTGTTCACTTCCGGACTCCGCGAGAAGAGACCATCACGACTACACACTCGGTTGATGCGTTTTAATTCGGATCAAGTGTCAAGTTGTCTACAACGGACATTAACAAATTCCCATCTGCCACATAACATGAGAACGGCTCGAAAGTTTATAACCTGCGGGGTGTCCCAACAGCCCATGACAAGCTCTCATGATCATCAAGGAATAGACCTTCACCGGGAAGACCGATCGGTCTCGGAATCCGGTACATCAAGACATTTCGACAATGGTAAAACAAGACCAGCAAAGCCTCCGCTGTGCCGACAAATCCGATAGGAGCTGCACATATCTCGTTCTCGAGCACACCGGATGAGCAGACGTCGGGTTGGCATAGACCCTGGTTGCCCGAGGGCCGGACATCGCTCGGTTTGGACCAGCACTTAGACAAGCAACGGCCGGGGGCTAAAATAAAGATGACCCTCGAGAAGCGACTCCCAAGGGAAAAAGATAGGTGGTGGTGAGGCAAATGGTAAAAGGCAATGTTGGGCCTTCTTTGGACAAGTTTTATTCAAAGCGAACTGTCAAGGGGTCGCATAAATCACCCGACCAGCGTAAGGGGCATAAAATCCGGGAACATAACACCGGTATGGCGGAAACTAGAGGCGGCAAGAGTGGAACAAAACACCAGGCATAAGGCCGAGCCTTCCACCCTTTACCAAGTATATAGATGCATTAATAATATAAGAGATATTGTGATATCCCAACATAAACCCATCCACCATGGAGCAATCTTCAACTTCACGCAACTAAGCGCTATAGGAGGGCTGAGCAAAAGCGGTAACATAGCCAAACAACGGTTTGCATAGGAAAGGTGTCAAAGGTTAGAGGTTCATGGCAATATGGGATGGCTGGACAAGCAGGTAATAGGTAGCGTGAGCATAGTGAAAAAACGAGGCAACTAGCATAGCAATGATAGTAGTGAGATCCAAGGTAGCGGTCATCTTGCTACGAGATCCCATAAGGAAGAAGAACGAGTCCATGAAGAAGACAAGCGGACGTGTCGAGCGAATCCTCACAACTCCGGAGCGAAAGCGAAGCTAACGAGAGAAGCAAACCGGAAAAAAGCAAACAACATAGTAAACAACCATCCATAATCATGGCATGATGCACAACCAAGTATGATGCATGTCGGTTTAATGAAGCATGGCAATATGCACAAACAACACTACAAATTAAGTGGAGCTCAATATGCAGCAGAGTTGCATATTAATGAACTTCCCACATCAATTATTTAGTTCTCTCTTGTTTAAGCTACCCAACAATATTAAATGTTGATTAACATGGCAAGGGTGAAGCAAAAAGTAAACTAACTATTTAGTCAAGTTTAAATGAAGTAGAACAACAAACAACAATTCAGGAAAATCCTCATATGCAAATTATGAATTTGCTACTGTTCTGCCCTAAAACATATTTTAAAGTTGTCAAACAGGAAAATAAAGTGCACCATGTTAAACTAGGCATTTTCCACCCCATTTACATATAAACTTTATTAAATTCCGAGTTACGGTTATTTAGTTATGAAATAAATCATTTTAACATGGCAATTTAGCAAATTAACACAAACAGCACTTTAAACATTTTAAACATGGATGAAAATGGCATATTATGAAACTAGATGAAATTCTAATCATTTTACATATATAAATTACTTTAATCCGATGCTGCGGTTGTGGAGTTATTATATGCATGAACATTAGGGGTTTTTCTGCAAAACTGGGAACTCTGGATAATTTGCAAAATTCCGGAGACGAGGGAAAAAAACATGTTGGGCCAAAAGCTGGTGGCCCGATAGTAGTATGGTATGGAGGCTCACCATGGGCCATGGCCGGTTGAAGCTTGGCCGGCTGGAGCAGTATTGGGCACTCTCGGCTTGAGGCCAGGGGCAGCGTCTTCTTTGGTGGAGCAATCGAGACTGGCGAGTCTTATTGGGCAGGCGGGGAAGAAGCAGCAGGTTGTCGATTGTACTAAGGTGAGGTACCTCGGTACCCCAACATATGCAGGCGTCGCAACTTCACGTGGCTGGATCCACCAAATGCTTAGGAGACCATTCTGCTCCATACCAAGCCATTCAAGAACAAAGTGTACTAGGCGGAAGGTCGAAGACCCGGCAAGAGGAGCTTGCGGGAAGGCAGTTCGAGTTCAAGACTATATCACTCATGCAAGTCCACTGGCGAGAGAGCTCGCCGAGGAGGCTAAAGACTACATCACAGAAGACCGCCTCGGCGCTATCTGGCGTCCGGCGAGAATAGAGGCGGCAAGTTACAAGCCCGACAAGCTCCGGGCCAGGCAAGATCAAGACCCGGCAAGGTACTTGCGGGAAGAGCCCGCTAGCGTGCCGCACTCCGAGTCATCGCCCGCAGCGTCGCCTTCAGCCCTCTCCCGAGGCGTGTGGCGGATGGTGTGCTGCATGAAGGGTGCGGTGGCACTCCACGGTGGTGGCTTCATCGCCGTGTAAGCGGAGGCATAAGGCGGGGAGCTTTTGGGCGGCGGCGGCGAGGCGATATGCTCTTGTCCCCCTCTGTCAAAAGTAGGTAGAATCCCTTTGTTCATGCCTTTATTTGCAGCTGCTTGTTCCCTTACTTGTTCAACTACCACCTCTTTTACATTTTACCCCTCTACCCTCGTTGACACTGTCGGTGACCCCTTGCCCTATAAAGGAGGCCCATACTGGCGTAGAAGGGGTTCGATCATTCGCTACTCTCGCGAGGTTGAACCCTTGGCAACTCTAAGCGCACAGGATTAAATGCAGTTCCATACACCACACCACCATTCGCTCGCATTCTTGAGCAAGATCAAATACAACACAAAGCAGCGGTAGGGTTTCTGCGACCCGCCAGCAGCCCAATGGGTAAAATCCTCGCCCAGCCGCGCATCGCCTCGATCTCGCTCTCCGTGCATCCTCCGCCCTCGTGCCGAACACAGAAGGGCCTCCCGGCCCCATAGGTGTCGTCTCCCCATCGCGCACGACATCTTTGGCGCGCCGGGTAAAGGCGTCGAGGTTGTGCGGACCTGGTCAGCGTTCGGCGGCGCGCTCTTCATCAACCTCTCGGTTTAAATCGGCTGACCGTGTCGACAAGCTGCGCCATGGCCCCGAGGCGAGAGCTTGAGGTCGCCGAGATCCGTCTGCGTCTCAACCGCCCCACCGGGCGGCGGTGGCGGAAGAAATGGCGCCCAGCGGAAGGGTGGACACCGGCGAGGGCACTCGCGGTGCCACCAGATCCAGGGACAGGACGGAGGACCACGCCTCGGCCTCCTCATGGCCTCAAGAAAGCTGCGCCATTATTTCCAAGCACACGAGATAACAGTGGTCACTCGCTTCCCGCTGAAGAGGATATTGCACAACCAGGAAGCAGGCGGGATAGTCAGTGGGCACTAGAGCTGTCGAGCTTTGGACTCAAGTTTGAAAGTACTTCAACCATCTGAGCAGACTTTGGCAGAATTTATAGCGAGTGGACCCCAACACCCGATGAAGAAGTTCAAGAAACAAGTACACCATTACAAGCGGCAGTGAATGGGTAATGTACTTTGATGGTGCTTTCTCGCTGCAAAGGCGCGGTGCGGCGTCGTACTCATCGCGCCAAGGAGAGCACCTCAAGTATGTCATCGGATGCACTTCCCAAGAGAGCAAGCGACAAACAACACTACTGCCGAATATGAAGGTTTGCTTGCCGGCCTCGGGATTCTTGGCGAACTTGGGATCAAGAAGTTGATTGTGCGGGGAGATTCTCGGTTGGTGGTCGGCAAGTTAACAAAAGCTATCGAGCCCTTTGATGGAAGCTTATGTAGATGAGGTGAGGAAGCGAGGAGGCGCTTTGAAGGTCTGCAGATGGAGCACATTCCGAGGCTCGAATGAAATCATGAATGGCCTTTCAAAGTGTGCTTCTATGAAGTTACACAATGGAACCGGGGACCTTCTTGCTCAAGCTGACTCAACCATCCGTCGCACCATCAATTGGGCAGTCAAGAAGAAAGTTGGTCTCAAAGCGACTACTTGCCGGCGGATCTCCTGAGCCGCCGCCAAAGTCCCCAAGATCAGCGGCCGGAGCAGCGGAGAACAGTTTGCTCCTGCTGATCCTCGGATCTGTGCGATCGAAGCAAGTGTTCCCGACAAGCCTTGCAAGCAAGCAACGACGGAGGACCTCGACTCGGCGAACCAGAGATCCTTGCCGTAGAAGTGAGGTTCCCATGGCCCTCATGCCTTTAGTCCTTGCCGTCGAACCCCAAGCTCCGGCATGGCGCGGCCAGATCGTCCGTTTCACTGCAAAGCTGGAGAACTTCCGGCGACCGGAAGAAATAGAAAAGATAACGAGACGATCAAGTATGTACCGGTTAAATGGACAACGAGCTGTCTGAAGAAAACTCAATGGTGTCGGTGAAGTGCATCTCGGGGAAGATGGGCGAAGCTGTTGGCGAGAGATACGGAGGCATCTGCGGCCACCACATTGGGGCGCAAAAGCTTCAGGGGAAAGCTTTCGGCAAGGGTTCTTTGGCAAAAGCTCTCAAGATGCGACCGCACTAGTAACCAAGTGTGAAGCGTGCGAGTTCCATACAAAAGCAAATTCATCGGCCAGCTCAAGCTCTCCAAACAATCCCTTTATCCTGGCCCTTCTCGGTCTAGGGGCTCGATATCCTCGGCCCCTTCCCGTCTGTCGGGGCTTTGAGTACTATGCGTAGCAATCGACAAGTTCACAAAGTGGCGAAGTGGAGCGATGAGAAAGGTGACAACCGATCGGCGGTCAAGTTCTTCAAATCGATTGTTTGCCGTTTGGGATCTAACGGATTATCACCGACAACGGTACACAATTCACTAACCGCACCTTCATGCAATCGTCCAAAACCTTGGCGCCAAGATGCTGTTTAAGCCTGTTGCTCACCCAAGGAGCAGCGGTCAAGCGAAAGGGCCAATGCTGAAGTATTGCAGCGGACTCAAGACAAGAACTTTCGACGGGGCTCGCCAAGTGCGGAAGAAATTGGATAGAGGAGGCTGAAGCGACTCTTTGGTCAATCGAGCGACACCGTCGAGCCCGCCGGACAGACACCCTTTGCTCTAGTCTATGGAAGCGGCGGTTCTCCCACGGAACTTCGTATCACGGATCTCCTCGAGTGCTCGCTTATGATGAGCTTGAGCAAGAGCAAGCTGCGGCAAGATGGCGCATTGCTCCTCGAGGAAGGGCGTCTCCAGCTCTTTGTACGAGCTGCTCGATACCGGCAAGCCTTGCGCCGCTACCATAACCGCAAGGTCAAAGCCGAGTCTCGAGGAAAGGCGACCTTGTTCTTGGCGTGTTCAGTCGCCAGAAATTCCAACAAGTTGGCGCCGAAGTGGGAAGGCCCTTATCGGGTGAGACAAGTCCGCGAGGCCGGCGCTGTCGCCTCGAGACGAAGAAGGCTTGCCGATGAGTAACTCTGGAACATAGAGCATCTTCATAAGTTTACCCATAAAGCGCGGTTCTGCGTGATCCGCTCCGGCAACCACCTTTTATTAAAAAACTTTGCATGATTGCATGTAACCCTTTGTACAAAGCGGGCGCAGATCCCGTGCAGCAATAAAGTTTCCGTGTTTTCGTTATTGCCTTTTCCCATGCTCTTCTTTGATATTTGCATGAGTTATTTGGCATCTTTAAATGCGCACGCATATCCGACCAAGCAATAGCACGCGAAAGGCCATATCTTTTTCCTTCTTCTCTTTCCTTGTCTCTTAAGCAAAAAAACATTCCTCGTGCACAAGTTTGCGGGGAAGGAAGTGGGAGATGAACCAAGTGCTGTTCAAGAAAGAAAAGCTTGCGGAGATCGCATAGATCAAGATTTGAGCAGCTCAAAATTTTAATTTTTAAGTTGCCTTCCTTGAACAACCACACCCATTATGGAAAACTTGTGCTCGGAGGAACCTACCGTGGATAGCCGCACCCTCATCTTGTTCTCGGCGTGCTCAACGATTTAAGTGAGCGCGACAAAGCGTTCTTGCCCTTGTTTCGTTCGAGCCGCTCAGCAAGCTAGGTCGTTGCGGCAAGCCATGGCGAAGTTGCTTGCCGGCAAGACCTTGGCTAGCTTGAGCTGCTTGAGTTTGACACTCAGCACTTTCGCGGCAAGGGCTCCTTGCCGGCAAAACTCCTAAAGCATAAAGTTAAAAGCGTGCGAAGTTGAGGATCAAAGCGAGGAGATGACCACGCATCTGCTGATCGGAATAAAGGTAATATCTTACAAGGAATAACTTGTCGCGATGACTAATGAGTTCATAGCGACACATTACAACTAACAAAAGGAAATAAAGATAAAGAGGCCTGAATCTGCAGTGATTACGCCCTCCATCCTGGGGATCTTGTTCACTTTGGCGATGATGTGGGCGACCTGCTCCTTGAGGCCTCCATGTCGCGTCGGCGGCAAGCTGCGAAGGGCGTTGGAGAGGTTTATACCGGGGTTGCGGTATCTGATCTTCGTCGACCACAGCGCTCCATGGTTCCAGCGCCGTGGTGCGCGCCTCCTCGGCGAGCTGTGAGGATCTTCTTCCATGAATTCGCGAGTGGCGCGACCCCCGAAGAAGAGCTGAGCTTGGCGGCTGGCGAGGTTTGGATCCGGGAGTAGATGAGATGCTCAGCTTGGCGCCTTGACTCTGGTCGATGGCGGGCCGTGAAGACACTAAGTCCTCGGTCCATATCTCGGCGATCACGACGGAAATCCTTGGCTGCTTTATTGGCACCGGCCACTAAGGATCGCTCCTCGCGAGCTCCTCCTTGACTTGGTTTCCGGTCCGAAGCAGCGTCGGCAGAGTCCTTGGCGCTGAAATTTTCTGCTCAAGATCCTTGTGAGTCCTTGGCAGCCTTCACTCGTCGCCTTTCTCAAAAAAGCAGCGCTGGAGCTCTGAGTTGGTGTGGGTGTACTTCTCGCGCTCCGTGGTGGCCTTGGCGATCTCTCGAGTCCACCTTCAACAGCTCCTCGATTCTGCGACCTTGGCGGCAAGATCTTCCTTGGCGGCCTCCCATGGCCCTTGGCGTCTTCGCCTCCTTCAATTCCCGCCAAGGGCCTGCTCCCGGCGGCAAGAGTGCGTCGTGGGCGTCAGGTCAACCTTCCGCTGAATGAGCTCTCCTTCTCGCCGGGACAGCTCCACTCCGGTGAGCCGTTGCTGCTCTTGGCCTCGGCCTTCTCCAACAACCACTCTTCTCTTGCCCGGCCGAGCTGCTCGCGCTTCTCCGCCACCTCGCGAGAGCAGCCTGATTAGGCGGCGGCTGAGCTCGCTCTGGCGTTCTCCATCTCCTCGGCGGCCTTGGCGGCAAGGGCCTCCGAAGCGAGCCGCTGTCTGGCCCGGTAAGGGCGGGGGAGGCTGGTGAAGCAGCTTCTCCTCATCGAACCCGCCGCTCCGCGGAGCCTCGGCGACCTTCAAACCCGCGGAGGGGATCTCCCGTCGAAGGCCTCGCCCTCCGGGAGCCCGCGACAAGGAACCCCAGCATCTGGATGAAGAGCGCCGTTAGGGGCTTCAAGTAATGGCGGGCGTTCTTCTCCGGCGGAGGGTCGGCGGCAGCGCGACTTGGCGCTCCCGCAGCCTCACGGGCGGTGGTGCGATCGCCGTCCCCTCTCCGGCAGCTGCATCTGCAGCCAGGCGATCTCGCACGTGTGGCTCGGCGGCTCTGCCGCGTCCTCGGCAACAGAGGCGTCGTCGCCGCCACCCTGCGACCTCCTCATCCTCAATAGCGACCTCCGTCTCCATACGCTCGGGGAGGAGGAGGATCTTGAAAAAGAAGAAGAAGAAAGAGCAAAAAGCAGTTCAAGCAAGTATCCAAAAAGCGACACCAAGAAGGCAAAGTTAAGAACTTACCTTGGCGGACATCTTGTGGCGGCTTCTCTTGCAGGAACCATCCTTTGCGGAGTAGCCGCCCTCGCGAACTGTCCACCCTTGGCGGAGTACTGCCCTTGGCGGATACCCGCCCTTGGCGGGCGCTCTCCCTTGCCGGGAGTCCACCCTTGGCGGGAATGGAGGACTACCCGGCTCCTCGAGGCGACCTCCGGATGCTCATGCAGCTGCGGCTCCATCCTGCGCAAATCAAGACAAACACATCAAGATATTGGAACAAGATGAAGCTTTCCAGGCAGCGTCAAACAGCGAAGGTGCGGGACCCAGACTTCTGGCTGGGGGCTGCAGAGGGCTGTTCCTCGGGAAGCGCTGGGTCCGCGAGCTTGGATCAGCGCATCCCAGTCGCCTCGGCGGGCGAGTAGATCGCGACCTCGACCACGGGCACCTTGGCTCTCTTCGCCACCCGCTCAGTCAAGGTCTGAAATCAGCCCAGAAACAAATCAGCCTCAACAACAATCAAAGCGAAATTTAGAAGATGAAGATTTGGTACTCCTCCTGTTCTTCCTCGTCGTCTTAGCTCAAAGGCGGAGAAGTCATCTGCACCTGAGTTGCGTCGGTGCGAGGAAGGAGGCGAAACCCTCTCGGGCGCTTGGCGATCCTCGGGCACAGGGGCTCGAAACCCGGCCCGTGGCGGCCGAGACCGAGAGCCGAGGCGGAGCCGCCGCCCGCTCGAAGACCCATCCGCTTGGCGCCGACCTGCAGGCGCCTTTTGTGTAGCCTGCCATGGTCGCTTCCGCCATGTCTGGTCGCCCGGGTGCGCCCCAGTGGCTCGACTTCCCGGGAAGCTTCGCTGCCGGCGGTGAAATGGTGCTTGGGGGCTGCGTACTTCGCCTCCGCCACCCAGCCTTGTGGGCGCTTGATGGAAGCGCAGGGCTCGCCCGTGAGGAGGTTCCGGCAGCGAGGAGGCGTCGTCGTCGTAAAGTCCGTGGACCCGCGGCATCCTCGGCGACCATGACGTTCTCCCCTCCTCTTCGCCCGGCTGGCTCGCGGGCCAGCGCCCTGCTGCGACCCCTTTTCCTTTGGCGTCCCGCTCCCTCCGGCGCCTCTGCTCCCTCCGGCGGCACCACCACTTGCAGCGGCTTCAGCCGCGATTCGAGATCGAGTGCCTCGAGAGGGACCCGGCGGCGTCTTGGGAGGAAATCGCAGCGATCTGCAGATCTCCGCCGCCTCCGTTTGATAGGACTCCTCCGCAGCCTCTGCCTCCTCGGGAGTACAACCGAACTTCCCTGCCGCTGCGGCTGCAGGCCTCTTCACCGAGAAGCTATGTCGCGAGCTCTGGTCCGTGGTGTCCGTGTCGGCCCCGGATCTCGTCCTTGTTCTTCGCCACCTCCTCAAGGGTGTCGAAGAAGTTGAAGATGTCCCCGATGGCTCAGGCGGAATCCATGAGCAGCTCCGCTGTGTGTGTAGTCACTGCCTTGGGCATCATGGCGAGGCGATCGAGCCGCGCTGTTGCAAGGGCACCACTCCCGGGAAGCTGAACCACTCTGGATGGGCGGGTCATATTTGAAGAGTTCGGACCATCCCCTCAGCTCAGCGTCGTGAAGTTGAAGTTCAACCCGGTCGCAGCCTCATTATATCCCTGCGCGCCATACTCCCAGGCGGCCTCTTCTGTCTTGGAGAGGGCAATCTGGTGGCGAAGGAAGTCTGCGCCCCGCTGCAATGGACAGCCCGCTTCTCGAAGGCGAAGAATCCGGATAAAGAACAGCGTCGAGCTTGATGTCGTCGAATCCAGCTCACTCCGATCTCGACGCGTGCAATGGGCGTTGTGCGGTGCGGTGAAGAGCTGCGGCTCGTCTTGACGATCCAGCACCAATCTGCGCCACTCTTCCCACTTGTGGCGGAGCTCCCGGCAATCTCGACCTCTTCAAGTTGAGACGGAAAACCCAAGAAATCCCTCGGAGAGGGGGCTGGGCTCTGCTCTAGGAGTAAAGAAGTGCTGAGCAGAGCTACATTTGGGTATATCCTATGAAGTTTCGCACATATGTGCGAAAACCGCCATTAATGAGGGCGGCGTTGGGGTGAAATCAAGAAGGTGGAAGCCATATGTGTTCATGATGTCACGAAAAATTCAGAAAAAGGAGGGGAGAGACGCGGTGGAAGAAGGCTGCGAAGAAATAGTACCCTTGGGATAGTTGTCCATAGTGGCGGCGGGTGGGCTCTGGTCGAGATCTTGAGAGTCCTCTTGGCCCGAGCAGAAATACTTGCCCCGAGTTCTTGCCCCGAGCAGCTGGCGGGGAAGGCAACGTTCTCCCTCCGCATCTGGCGAGCTCTTCCGCCTGCTCGGTTCTCCTTCTTGGTATTCTCCGCCTTCTCCTTCCCTTCACTGGTTTTGGGGCCATGGCGGGCGGCGAGGAAGGAGGATGAAGAATCCGGCAGCGCCCTTGACAGAAAAAACAACGGAGGAGATCTGGGGCGGGCGCAAAGAGGTTTTCGGAGGAGGAAGAAGAAGCAATGAAAGCGATGGAGGAATCGCGCTGCTCCCTCTGTTTTTATGGGGAAGTGGGGGCGTTCCGCTCTCCTCATTGAAGGGCGTGGGCCGTCCTATCCGCACGCCGCAATCGGCAGCGTCTTTGTTGCAGGAAAGCGGCGAGCGGAAGATGGAGTCGGCACGCCGTGGGCGCATGTGCCCGATGCACTGTTTGGGCCTGGCCCAACAGCGCTCGGCACCGTGGATAGCCCGAGCCGGGGCTCTGTCGGTGTACTAAGGTAGGGGTACTGAGGTACCCCAACGTACTGCAGCGGTCGCGACTTCCGTGGCTGGATCCACCAAATGCTTGCCGGAGACCATTCCTGCTCCATACCAAGCCATTCAAGAACAAAGTGTACTAGACAGAAGGTCAAGACCCCGGCAAGAGGAGCTTGCCGGGAAGGCCGTTCCAGGTTCAAGACTATATCACTCATGCAAGTCCCTGGCGAGAGGAGCTCGCCGGGGAGGCTAGAAGACTACATCAATGAAGACACGCCTCGGTGCTATGCGCGTCCCGGCGAGGGCCCGGGGAGCGGCAAGTTACAAGCCCGACAAGCTCCCGGCGGCAAGATCAAGACCGGCAAGGTACTTGCCGGAAGGCTGTCTGCGTGCCGCCTCCAGATCATCTGCCCGCGTCGCCTTGACCCTCTCCGAGGCAGCGTGGCGGATGGCATGCTTACATGAAGAGTGCGGTGGCACTCCACGGTGGTGGCTTCATCGCCGTGGCAAGCAGAGCGCAAGGCGGGAGCTTTTAGGCTGGCAATGACAGACGTCATCTCTTGTCCCCTCTGTCAAAAGTAGGTAGAATCCTTTGTTCATGCCTTTGTGGCTGCCTTTGTTCCCTTTATTCAACTACCACCTCTTTTACATTTTACCCCTCTACCCTCGTTGACACTGTCGGTGACCCTTGCCCTATAAAGGAGGCCCATGCACAGCGTAGAAGGGGTTCGATCGTCGCTACTCTCGCGAGGTTGAACCCTTGGCAACTCTAAGCGCTGGGATTAAATGCGGTTCCATACACCACACCACCATTCGCTCGCATTCTTGAGCAAGATCAAATACAACACAAAGCAGCAGTAGGGTTTCTGCGACCATCGCGGCAGAGCTGGGTAAAATCCTCGCCAGGCGCATCGCCTCGATCTGCTCTCCGTGCATCCTCCGCCCTCGTACCGAACACACGAAGGGCCTCCCCGGCCCCATAGGTGTAAATCTCCCCATCGCGCATACAGCAGCGGTCAGGGCTTAGCGTCTGACGAGCTACTCTGTTCGCTCTGAAGAGCGAAGCAGCAACAGCAAATAAGCAAGGCGGTCAGCGATCAGCGGCTCCGTGAAGCTGACCTCGGCGAGGACCCGGCGGAGCAGACCAGATTCGGCAACCCGGTGGCGAGGCGAGAGGATCGGGTCGGATCGGGGCCAAAACCACGATCTAGGCAGTGGCTATGGTGCTGCAAGGACATGGCGGATGAACACATTGAGAGAAGATCTGAGAGGAGGAAAAGAAATAGGAGAGGAGAAGGGGGTTGTAGGATCGGAAGTATGTCTAGAGGGGGTGATTAGACTACTTGACAACTTAAAAATTTTGCCTTTTGATTGGAGTAGTTTCTTAGCAAGTTCACAATGACAACCAAGTCAAGTATCACCCTACATGCAATTCTAGAGTTATGGCAGCGGAAAGTAAATTGCGTATAGTAAATGAGAGGTGGAGAAGAGCAAGCGCAAGTTGGTGACACGGAGATTTTTCTCGTGGTTCCGATAGGTGGTGCTATCGTCAATCCACGTTGATGGAACTTCAACCCACGGAGGAATAGCGGCTGCCTTGAGTCCACGGAGGCTCCACCCACGAAGGGTCCACGAAGAAGCAACCTTGTCTATGCCATCATGGCTTCGCCCACGGAGGACTAGCCTTACTGGGTAGATCTTCACACAGTAAGCGATCTCCTTGCCCTTACAAACTCCTTGGTTCAACTCCACATCATGACGGAGGCTCCCCAGCGACACCTAACCAATCTAGGAGGCACCACCCTCCAAAAGGTAATAGATGGGGTTGGTGATGATGAACTCCTTGCTCTTGTGCTTCAAATGATAATCTCCCCAACACTCAACTCTCCTCCTTGATTTGGCTGTGGTGGAGGAAGGGATTGAGTGGAAAGCAACTTAGGAAGGCTAGAAATCAAGTTTCATATGGTGGGAGTGGAGCAACAGTCTCAACACAAGGGTAGGTAGTTTTCTTCTCAGAAATGTAAGGTAGGAGTGGTAGTTCTTTCGATGGCTCTCTCACGAATGAAGAGGGAGGTGGAGGGGTATTTATAGCCTCCACACAAAATCCAACCGTTACACACATTTGACCAATCTCGGTCAGGACCGAAGTTGACAACTCGGTGAGACCGAAAGTTCAAATCTTGTGAGCGTTGGGATTTCGGTGGGACCGAAAATACAATCTCGGTTAGTCGATTCTTCCAAAGTCTAGGGTTTGCCAATCTCGGTGGGACCGACTTTCTCATCTCGGTGACACCGATTTGAGTCTGAAGGATTCTGAAGCTTGCAACACCAATTCGGAATGACCGAGTTTGGAATCGGAAAATCCGAGATTCTTAGGGTTTGGGTATATGGCTGAGGTGGTTCATCTCGGTGTGGTGAGTTTGGAATCGGTGGGACCGAGATTACTTATGAGTTTATGTTGGAATGAAAGATTGCTGATAGTTTGAGATAAATCACTAAGCACTTGACAACGGATCATCATCATAACCTCACCCCTTTTAATAGTATTGGCTTTCCTATGGACTCAATGTGATCTTGGATCACTAAACCAAAAATGGAGTCTTGAGCTTTTGCCAATGTTTTCCTTAGCATTTTGAGGGTCCACATCATCAGTCATTGCCATACCCATATCCTTGAACTTTCTGAAATATTCTCAAGAAATGATTAGTTCAATGATATATATGTTGTTATTAATTACCAAAACCACCGGGGATTAGTTGCACTTCGAGTGCTTGTGGAGGAGCTCACCGGCTTAGCTGGCCTTGATGCCACCTTAGCAAGGAAGGAGGGCTTGGCGAGAGGAGGTCGAGGCAGGCGGGAGGCAGCGTGGGTCTGCGCTCGAAGACAGAACTTAGCGGCAGGGGCGGCAGGGCAGGAAGGAGAGGACACGCAGCTCCGGTCCTTGGCGACCATGGCAGCGAGGGAGGCGGCTCTGCGGGGGGCAGGTCTCAGGCGTCGGATCTGGCGGCGTCGAGGCTCTGGGCTGCGAAGCTTTAAGTGGGCCGCCATGGCGCTGTTCTTTATTCCGAAGAAGAGGAGGAGAGAGATCGTGGATCGAGAGGAGCAGGGGAAAGCTTTGGAGGGGGAAAGAAGGAGCCAGCGCTCATCTCGGGTGAAGCTTCTTTGAGGCTCGCCCGGACAGGACGAGGCGGCGGGGTTCGGCGATGTTGGAGATGGCGGGATGAGGGCCTCGGGCCCGGAGGCGAGCGCCGCGAGGCTCTGCTGGTTGGGTGGAATTGGCGAAGGGAAATCGAGGAGGATTGATTGGAGTGGCGGCGTGGGGATGGATGGGACATGATCCCTAGATTTTAGGGTTTGGTCAAAATGGACTAGGGTGGACTATATATATATGGAAAGGAGGAGAGTTTGGATCATCCGATAAAAATCGGACGGTCGGGAAAAATAGGCTAGGGAGTCCAAATAAAGCAGGGGCGTTTGTAGGCGTTAGGGATGATCCGGATCAACGGTCCACGACATATCGGTTCGGGTTGGGGCAAGTTTGGACGCCTACTAGAAGTGCGAGAGAGGTCGGCGAAGACAAGTGGGGTTTTGTCGGTCTCGAGAGAAAGAGAGAGAGGGGTCCACAAGGACAAGCGATCGACAACAGGTCGGAGAAGACAAAGAGAAAGCGGTCGGACAAGAGGACTCGAAAGACCGATTGGTCTCGGAGCAGTCAGCGGCAAAGCGATCCGAGGAAGGTGATGAAGGCAAAGGGAGAAGCAGCAGCAGCGAGCGAATGCAAGTTTTAAAATATGGCTGAGGCGAATAAGCTGGCGGACACAGGCGCGCCGGACGAGGCGTCACAACACTGGCGCGCCGGAACCAGGCGTCGGGAGACAACAATATTTATCCTTCTTTGTTTTGTGTGTCCACATGACTATGCTACTGTTGTAATCTTGTCTTATAGCATTTGTTTCAATAAAGTGCCAAGTAAGACCTTTAGGATGGCTTACGGTGATAGTTGTGTTAATCCTGCTGAAAATTAGAAACTTTTGCACCGAGTAAATTAGTTTTGTTCATTCACATAAACGTGATTATGATCTGATTCTTTTTGATGTGAATTGGTACACAAATTTCTTAGGACTTCATAATTTGGTAGGATTTTGGGGTTCAAGAAGTATCGTTTGATCTGATTACTACAGACTGTTACATTTTTGTGATTCTATTTCCTTTGTGTTGTTTGCTTATTTTGATGAATCTATGAGTAGTATCGAACTGTATGAACCATAGAGAAGTTGGAATACAGTAGATATTACACCAATATGAATTTAGAATGAGTTCATTACAGTACATAAGTGGTGGTTTTATTTTCTTATACTAGCAGACTTACGAGTTTTACTGTTGAGTTTTGTGTTGTGGAGTGAGGAGTCTGGACTAGGGGGTGTCGGACAGCGGACTATCAATATCGCGGACTCCAAGACTACGAAGATGGAAGATTGAAGACTCCGGCTCGTGTCAGGATGGTACTTTCCTTGGCGTGGAAGGCAAGCTTGTATCTGGATATGTAGATCTCCTACCATTATAACCGACTACTGTGTAACCCTAGCCTCTCCGGTGTCTATATAAACCGGAGGGCCTTAATCGATAGGGCGAATATACATTACAACAATCATACCATAGGCTAGCTTCTAGGGTTTAGCCTCCTTGATCTCGTGGTAGATCTACTCTTGTACTACCCACATCATCAATATTAATCAAGCGGGGCGTGGGGTTTTACCTCCATCGAGAGGGCCCGAACACAGGTAAAAACTCTTGTGTCCCTTGTCTCTGTTACCATCCGCCTAGGCCTTGCAGTTCGGGACCCCCTACCGAGATCCGCGGTTTGACACCGACATTGGTGCTTTCATTGAGAGTTCCTCGTATGCGTCACCGATGAAGCAGATGGCATCTTCAACCAACAACGCTGTCTGGGTAGATTTTTCTCCCAGACAGATCTTTGTATTCGGCGGCTTTGCCTTTGCGGGCAATTATCTTGGCCATGCGGAGCGAATCGAAAGCTTCGCCCCTGGCGTCGAGTCAGATTCGGAAGCTTAAACTTCACGGCGATATCGCGGAGACTTGATCTTGACGGACTCGAGCCTGACCAAGCAGCGCGCCTTTGCTATAGCGATGGGCGCGATCTAGCTCTGCCGCCGGACGAGTGCCTTGGTAGCCCTTTTCGGATCCGCTTGCCATGGCGGGCCGATCACCCATGCTCGAGGCGGTGGATGAGGCGCGCATACAGGGGCTTCAACATCCCGGCGATGGGCGAACATTGATCTTGTCCCTACGAAACCCGTGATTTGGCGCGGACTCCTCGCGGACTCGAACCTCCGCGCCCCTACCAATTGATCTGGTTAGGCGCGGTCATGGAATTCACGCCGCGGACATTTTCCAACACTCGCCTTTTGGTGATATCCTGAATTCCCTGAAGCATCTCGCTTATCGGGGAGAATCCTGGCGGACTATGGCGGGGCGGTTGGAGATTCAGACGGACGGAGAATTGAGCCCACCACCACCCACTTTGTAGCCAGCATGCGAGATCTAACCGACATGCTAGACTATGACTCGGCGACATCGGCGCAATGGGCGGCGATGCGGGAGGCGAACAAACCAGGCGCCTCTGAGGCCTTTGGAAGGCCACCTCGTCATATAGCGTATACATAGTGGACACCCCAAAAGATGGGGATGGCGAAAGAAGCGGCGAGGCATATCCTTTAAAGCAGCCCAAGCGCCCGGCGTCAGCAGCGGCTGCTCTAAATCCGCCACAGCAAGAATGGAGATTCCGGCACGGAGACAATAACACCCGGAGAGTGCGAAGACAATCCCCTCCGGCAAGACTCAGCGCGGGAGGGCGCTTGAAGCAAGCCCTCCTGACAGGCGGCGGGGGCGAAGGGGTTGAGGATGATAACTATATGCCTCCCTCCGAAGGCAAGCAAGCCTCAGCGATGATGAATTAAATCGTGCACGAGATCCCGTCGAACAAGGCGCTGGCGCGAGGCTCATAACCACGACAAATAGCCTCAAGAAAAAGCAGCAACGCTCCAAGCTGATCAAGATCTGTTGGCGATCGATGGACCGAGGTCCTCGCGGCGAAAATATAAACTTCGAGCGCCCTCAAAAGTTACCCAAGGCGCAAGTTGCTCCCCGATTAGAGGAGGAAGCATACATACCTTCATCACGGCTACGACATGGTGACCAACCACAGCGTGGTGCGTGGCGAAGGCATCGGGCCCTGACCAAATCCGTACCCTACGCCGGCTCCAAGAGTCTGAAGCCAAGGGGCAGCGGACTTGCGAGATATATTGGAGGACAAGGCAAGACAATCCAGATCCATCTATGGATCACGTGGGCGCCCACTACCCACGGCGAATCCGTCGTGCGAACATAACAATCCGGCCGGGCGAACACAATGAGGCGGTGCTCTCTCGAGCTGCGTCGTGATATTACTTAATCTGAGCGCCGCACCCTTTATGCTTCGGTGAAGTCATGGATCATCGAGATGCCGAAGGGTTTAAACCCGTAAACGCCGAATCCTACAATGGCACAATATACCCGAGTTTGGATCGAAGATTATCTTCTCCATATCCATATGGCCCTTGGTGATGACCTACATGCCATCAAGTATCTCCCCTCAAGCTTAAAGGACCAGCTCGACATTGGCCTAACAGCTTGCCCTTGAAGTCAATTGGATGTTGGGAAGACACAGGCGCATTCATGATAACTTCAAAACGCGTATGTGCGACCACGAACGCCGATGACTTAAGCCACATCATTCAGCAGCGAACGAATCGGCGGACAATTACGGACCACGATTCTTGCGAAGAAAAACCAAATCGTCATTGTCCGGATCACGAGGCCCTTCAGCCTTCAAACATAACATCGAGGACGAATGGCTAGCCCGGCACACAGGGGCAGGAAAAGCCGAAATCCATGGCAGCCCTCACGCCGCTCTTGACCGCTTACGTGCGGGAGAGGACAACTAGCTAGCCCAGCGACAATCTCCGTAAAAACTCGGCAGTCCGGATACTAAGGACAACAACGGCAGGTCACGACGAATCAAAACAAAGCGCCGCGTGCGGCGGCGATAAGGAGGATCGCCCGGTCAATGCGGATTCGAGGCTCTAAACCGGTCGTGGAAGAAGCCATTCAAAAGAACCACTCCGGGTCCGTCCAATCTGGACCGAATACTCGACGTCTATGCCAAATACATGGCACCTCTAAAAAGCCACTAACCACACCAATAGAGACTGTTGGGTGTTCAAGCGAGGCCGGCAAGTTAATTGCGAAAACAATGACAAGGGCTAAATAGCAGCGGCGAGGAAGAGACCGGCCACCGAACAATAGAGACGAAGGTTTCCCCCATAAGTGCGGACGGTGAACATGATATCTGCGACCCATATACCCAGAGGGAGAGGAAGCGTGCACTACAGGGCGTCTATGCGATGGAGCAGTAGCCCCAAAGTTCAACCCATGGTCCTCTTGCCCGATCACTTTCGATCGAAGAGACCATCCGACCAGCATCGCCATGGCGGATTCACGCGATGGTTTTAGACCCAATCGTCAGCGGGTTCCACGAGAGAGTCGATGGGCGCGGTAGCAACTGAACCTGCTTTATCGGGATCTGATCGCCAAAATGGGCATAGACACATCCGAGTTAAACCTATAAAGACAACCTTTAAAGGTGTCATCCGAGTGGAAGCCAGCTATGCGAGGCTCGATCCTGCTGGAAGTGGTCTTGGATCCCGGATAATTTCGAGCGAGGTTAATCTTGATATAGTCCCGTTCCGTGGCGGCTATCATGCCTGCTCGGACAAACGCGTTGCAAAATTCAGCGGTGCCGCTTTACGCATACCTAAAGCTCAAGATGTCGAGGCCCTCATGGGTCATCACGGTCAATGGGAATCTGGGCGCTCCTCGAGCGGAGGAACATCTGGCTCTCTCATGGCGAAATCTGAAGTAGCCTTCTAAGGCAATTCTCAAGTCCGGCAGCTAAAAGCGAGATACATCAAAGCGCGCCGGAACAATGCCAACCAAGACCACTGGCGCGATCAAAAGCCGCAGTAGCAATCGGCTAACCCTACGCCAGCGCATGATCGCCAAGAATAACACTCCGCGTACATCATTACGCTTTGGAGATACCATGGGCACAGGGGAAGGGGCATGATCAGAAGAGACCAAGAGTGCGGCTCGACCACACCAGGGGCTCATTCGAGCGCCCCCCTTATCTTTATTTTATCTTTTCTTCTTTTGCGTATACAGGACTCCATTAACCAGAATCCCTGTCCGATGGCGAACTCGCCAAACTCACGATGCAACAGTCAGGGACTACAGAAGGCTGCGACGAACACTCAGGTAGTCTCAATTCTGGCGTTAATTTGAATACATACACCAAGTCTGCAGCTTATCCACGGAGGGGCGTGTTTACTTAGTCCAAATCCCTTGCTTACCGCACTATTTGTATCGATCCGCTCTTTAGCGGACTTTCTTTCATAAATAATGCAGCATGTTCTTATTTGCAATTGCATTACCTTTTATGTATACTTTCATTACATGACTTCTTGCACCCGTACATTTTGAATGCGGCCGAATACGCCGAGGCTTAAGTTCCCAGTTATGGTGTGATTAAGTCGAACACTTTCACAAGTCGGCACCCGAACTTATAGTATTATATGAATCGGCTCGAATTATGTCTTGGGTCAATAGTTGGGTTTGCCCGGCTCCCATGTTTTGGTGCCTTACGTTCCGTTCCGTCGGCTAAGGTAGCCTTGGAGAACCACTGCGATTGCGCCCGGTTGAGCGGAGTTAACGCCTCGATGGGAAAGCTAAAACTGGCGGCATAATATGGCGAGAAGCTGGTCGCTGTTGAGAGGTTCTTCGGGTCATAAAGACTCACGCCGCTTGACGAAGTTCGGATGATGTCCGATGAAGGCGTGGATAGCGCCGGATTGGTCTTCCAAATACCGGGGCTTCGCGAAATTTAAAATTATAGAATTCTATGGCTAAGTGAGAGTGTTCAAGCATTATAAGTCCGATCGCCTTGTTAAGTCGTGTTGGCGCCTCCTAGATGGACCTAAAAATGGGAACAAGAGTGCTCAAGTTCATCACGAACACCCGGCACTTTCGTGGCTTGGGGCAAACCAACGACTTGCCATCTCTGATTTAACAAGCGGCCGCTGAGAAGGTAATATTTTAAATTAAAAACAAGCGTTGCTCATGGCGCATATGAGCGAAGTTTTCAGCGCCGGGATAAAAATCTGGCGAGTTCCTCAAAGATTACATTTTGGGGCACTCATCGCAATATCGCATGAGCTCCCTTGGGACAACTTTATAATATCGCTCGGTGCAATGCTCCTTGCCCGGCGGCGGTGGATCCGTGAAGCTTCTCGCATCAATTTGCCCATTGCACCTTTATGCGGGCAAGGGCCCGGCGCCTTCAATACGGCGGAGGCGCTTGATGGCGTCGACTGGGGCATGCATCCAACAGCCGCCGCTGAAAGAAGTAAGTAGCTGCTGGCATGGCACATCCGAGGCCTGGTCGGACTATGAGACCCTTCATGGCCTCCTCGGCTACCTTGTGGAGTCGACCGGCTGCTTCGGTGGTCGCTTGGAAGGCTGCCGGATGGCGGCCTCGGCGTCTTGAGACCGAAGACCATCTCCGTTGAGCTCCCTCCTCGCCCACGATAGAATGCGGCGGCATCGGAAGCACTCTGGCGGTAGATCTACAAGCATACAGAGAGCTCGACGGTCGGGTAAGTATCCGGTAATTTACATAAACATGCTTGCTCTGCATGAAAACGCCTTACCATGACTATTTTCTTTATATCCTCTACCTCTGAAAAGACCATACAGGCCCGGCCTTAGCGGACTGGCACTTTCAAGAGCGAGGCAAGCTCGGACTCTCGAGTCTTGAGTCACGCTCCAAACTCACATGCTTTTTCATGAGCACGGAGCTCTTGCCGAACTTCCGCCACCAGCGCCACTTACTTTTCTCGCTCAGCCCAAACCCATATTGACATATTTTTTAGCAACCCTGCGTATATCTTGTTAGATCCTTAGTCCGGCTTTTCCTTCCGAACACCGAACTAAGCATCAGAGAGCTCTTGTCTATGCGGTATTACATTACACAATTTTAACTTCTTACCTCAAAGTACATTAGAAGGCTGCTGCAGGCTTGGTCAGCCAGCTTTCATGAGCTAAACCTTCTCAATCACCGCACTCATGACGGTGCGGTGTCCTTCTCGATGGGCGCCTTTGGCGCCTCAAGCAGGTTATCCGGCACCTCCGGATGGGCCGGAGAGCCGCCCGGCGTCGTGGTCTGCCCTTCTTTGAAGGGGCGCTTGCCGGACTCTGGAGCCACTCACGGGTTACGATCGGTCGGCACAAAGTCCGGGAGGCTGCTGACAGCACCTCGGGCCTCCTCTGGTGGGTCCCTCTGTGGGATCCCCCTCGCCGTCCTCATCGGCGTGGGGTGAAGCGATCGGGATGGAATTTACATCCGGCGGCGCAGCGACCACTCATCGAGTGGGAAGATCGTCAATGGCGGACTACTGAGGCGAGAATCTGCGGCGTTAGAGGACACTACATGACATACAATATCACGGCATATAAATGATCCGAATACTTACGATCCTGCGGGACGCTTTGGCCCAGGAGGCCACTCATCTCGCCAACATTGATGTTGGCGGAAACTATCCGAGGATAGTTCTCCCCCTCTTGGACCCTTGGCCTCCCGTTGGGAAGCCTTCCTTTTCTTCTCTCCTCCTCAGGGAAGAATACTCCTCCTCCTTGTCCTCGGGGAGAGTCCTCATCGTCGTCGAGCCTTTGATTCTGAGAGCTCTTCGAGTCCCGGCCACCTTCTTGGCCTTCTTCTCCAGAACCACGTGCGGTGCGGAACCGGTGATCTGCTGAGCGGGCATCCTTGTGTCTTCTGGCATGGGGCCGGGCTGATGAGCAGCTTGGCTCTCTCCATCCATTCTGTCAAAGGAAGGCGAATTAAAACCTCACTAGAGTCAATTTAATTATCACAAGTGTCCGTAATGGGGTTGAATCACTTCTAGCGTCGGTTGGACTCTGCGAGCTGAATCGCGATCTCGTCTCGGATCACGGGGCTTGGCGCCCTTGAACAGCACCCTCCAGCGCCATTATGTTGTATCGAAGAGCCCGTTCAGCGCTGGTGCTGTTACGGATCGAACTCCACAAAGTAAAAGCCCGTTCTTGGCATGGGAGGATCCGTCGGAGGAGCATGACTTGGAGCCACGTCGGCGAGGAGCCTCTCGCTCACCATCTTCTTGATGCAGGCTTGGTCCGTCACCTCCGGACTACCCCCTGCAAGTCCTTCTCTTTCCGGGAGGTGAGCTGCGTGGGGATCCCGGATCTAAATTCAGAGCCGCCGCCCATGTGGGCTTCTTGCGGCTCGGTGATGTAAAACCACCCCGATTGCCACCCCTTGACGGAATCCATGAAGGTCCCTTCTAGACAAGGGACGTTGGGCAGTTTACCCAACATGGCGTGTCACACCCTGCATTTTGTAACATTTCATTTTTATTAATAAAGCCTGAAAATTTGGACCAACAAAAACTTTTGCATTATTTGGCTTTTATTTGGAGTTGGTTTTCTCTCTGTGTTTCTTTTCAAGTGCTTCTTGAAGTCAACTACTCTACCCTCTATACTTCATCTCCCTACCCCAAGCTCGACCAATGACCATGCCATGTGAATAGTGCTATATGGGATTTTCCTACAAAAATAATTTGGCAGAAAGTATTTTCTAAAATTAGTTTTCCAAAAACCCTGGATTGAGGTTTGCCTTTGCAAGTACTTGATTAAGGGCAGTAAAATCTTTCAAAAACATATTTGACTCCTATTAGATATAGGATGCCGGGAACCACAAAAGTATAATTTTAAAAGTTCTTTGTTCTATTTTATTTAAAGGCTTTTCTTAAGGCCAGAAATGGTCTTTAATAGGAAATAATTATTTTCTGTTTCAAAAATATTTGACAAAATTTAGAAGCTCATAGGACATATATTGTCCATATATAAGAGTTTCAACACATGGTCATGTTCAAAATATTGGTCAAATCCTCTAAAACCCTTCTGGATATTTCAAGCTTTTGAAATATTTACAAAAAATATTCTCCAAAATTCAGGAAAATTCTATCATGTCACATATGACATATCTGTTGATCTTGCCAAGTCTCATGACTTGGAGAACAAGATAACACCATCAAAACCCCTCAAAACCATTTCTGTCCAATCTAAGGTTTGATCAACTTTACATTGCCAAGTATGTCCAAATGTGCTCAAACTTGGTGGACATGCTTCATTGGTCTAATGATGCAACTGGACCAAATGGCACAGGTTGGAGAAGAGAAATCTTGGTCAAAGTGCCTCAAAACCCTCTCGACCAAAATCAAGTTTGAACCACTTTGCACTACCAACTTTTCTCCAAGACCCCAACTTTGGTGAGCCTGATCATGTGACCAAATAAGGCTACCACACCAAGTGGCACATCAAGGAGAAATGATTTAGTCCACTGGATCTACACAAACCCATTTACGCCCATTTCTAGGGTTTGCAAAAGTTGCATTGGCAACTTTGTCCAAATAAGCTCAAAATGGGTGGAAGGCCCTAAATATATGTGACATTTCACCTTGGAGTATCTTGGCAGTGAGGATCATTAGCTTACCAAAACTCCATCAAACACCTTACGGCAAAATACTAAAAAGCCTCTTTTGCCACTTTCACTAATCTCCTTGAGTTAATCTCTTTGCCACAACCCTCCTCACTTCCCTCTGTCACCTAGACACTTTTCTACAGAAGAAGCAATGTGGAGGAAGGGGAATCAAGTTTGTCCTCTCTGGACAACATCTTCTCTCCTCTCTCAGCTTCTCTCTCTCCCTTACGCACCCAGGGCATCCAGGCCTTTCTCTGGTCTTGTCCCCGCCTTTGTTGCTTCCAGGCCTTAAAAAAGGGCAGCCTTGTGCCATGGAAAACCGCGGATGCGGCCAAAGTCGCTCTGGGCGCTGCCTGAGCGCCGACCGTTGGCCTTGCGCCTCCCGACCGCCGTGCCTTCCCATCGCGCGGTGATGTGCCTCGGCGTCTGCTACTGCGCCCGTGCGCCCCTCTGTCTCCCCTCTCTCCCCCCCTGCGGCGCGTGCCCGCGCCGCCCGGCTCGGCCAATGGGCCCAGCCTCCTGCAGGGACCTGAGCCCTCCCTCGCTCTCTCTCCTTCTCCTGGCGCCCTACTCCACTCCCACAGCGCCGTGGACAGCTCAAGCTCTCTCCGCAGCCCCAGGCAGATCCCTTGGTGCCGTAGGCCCGCCCACAGTGAACCATGGCCAGCCTATTTAAAGGCGCTCCAGGCCCTCCTCTTCCTCCTGTCGCCCTCCGCACTCAATCCACCTGGATCCACCCCTTCGCTCGAGAGCCGCCCAGAGCTCGAGATCGAGCTCGAGCTCCGCCGCCTCGGGTCGCCGTCGTCTGGTCTGAGGCCCCTCCGCCCGTTCTCCCTCGAATCGGCCTCCCCTCGCCTCTTGATGCTCTCCCTCTCTTTCCCCCTCATTTTGCAGCTGGGAGCAGTCGGAGCCACCGGCGCCAAGCACCTCCCTTGCGGGACCTCGTCGCCGTGGCAGCAGCCACCCGCGACCATCTCCACCACCACAGATCCGCGACTCTCTCCTGAATCAGCGGTAGTCTCCGCTCCACTTCCGTGCCTGTATCGCGCCGGCCGGCTTCGCGTCGCCTCGGCGGAGGTAGCAGCGGCCGCCGTGGGGCCGACTGTCGACCTCCGCATGCAGCGGGTGGGATCCACCGTCGGGTTTAAAACGTCTTGTGGCCTCTGAGACCCGCCGTCGGCGAAGCGTATTAAGCCTTCACGCCTTGACGTGGCGTCCGCGTGGGCTGGGTTTCCCCACAGGCCTGCTGCTGCTTGTGGCCTCTCGGCCCGATGTACAGCGCCGTTTCCCTTTTTCTTTTTCTGTGATGTTTCCAAAAATTCCACAGGGCAGAATAATAGTCCAAATGCATTGATTCCAATTTCTAAATTCCTAGAATATTGCAATCTATTTAATGGTGCAACTTTCACTCAGATCCAATCACCTTTCCTTTTCTGTAAATATTTAAATGTGGTTTTGGCATTTAAATGAGCCTTTGAAAATCCATAACTCCTATTTTGCTACTCCAGAACCAAAACCAAAAGTTGCCCCCTCCCTAGTTTTCCTCCTAGTATTTTACAAAATTAAGTTGACATTTTTCAGAGCACTTTGACTTTTCTGTTTTTATTATTGCCTTATTTTTCCGTTGTTTTCTTGCAGCGTTAGATCCGTGTTGTGAGGTGGCGAGGAAGAAGGAGGAGCAGTGCTGGGAAGACTTTGAAGATCAAGCCAACCAAGGCAAGCAGCCCTTTGACCATGACTATGATGCCCTTTTATATGCATGTCATTTTAGCTCTTTATCGATGATGCATCGGAATCATGGCGAGATGGTGAACCACATGGGTGGTTGCCACGATTACAATTCCTCGTTGATACTTGCATTTGTGCATGGCCCTACCTTCTTATGAGGTTATGCGGTGGGAGTAGCTAGGATGCAAATGTAGGTGCTACATAAAAGGGATGGGTTTGTGCATGATG
This sequence comes from Aegilops speltoides, assembly GCA_021437245.1. Lineage (NCBI taxonomy): Eukaryota > Viridiplantae > Streptophyta > Magnoliopsida > Poales > Poaceae > Aegilops > Aegilops speltoides. Next base: position 26,504 of record JAHHZJ010000844.1, read on the forward strand.
AGGGAGGCAAAGTGATTTCAAAGGTATTTTGAAAACCCCATCGGGTGCCACTTATGCCGAGGAGATGATGAGATGGGTGACCACTTGATGGCGAAGTGGTGTGCCAAGTGAAAAGTGTGTGTGGTTTTCAAAGCGGATTGGTCGGAGTTGCGACCGTTACTCCAACCTTACATGCGACCACTCTACCCTTATATGGGAAAGGGCATTATTGAGTACCTAGACCGATACTAGCTTGGAGCCGCATTACTAGTGACGGGGAGAGTTGGTGCTCTCTCTTGGGGCGAGGTGCGTGCCGGGTGAGGCGGCCATGACCATCTTTATGGGGCACCGGACACACCGTTGGTACCCGTGCGGTGGTATGTGATGGAAATGGGAGCAAGGCTCCATGAAAAGGTTGTTGAAATGTTGGAGCACGGGGTTCTTGCCAATCAGTGGACTCCATGTTAGTGTCGTCTAGGGAAAGGTAGTGATCGGTGCTTACCGGGTACTTGAGGTACCATGGTGCGTGGTTTGACACGGAAGTTCCCGGATCTAGTGGGTAAAGTGTGCAACCTCTGCGAGTGTAAAACTATTGAATAGCCGTGTCCACGGTCATGGACAGATTAGGTAACCGCTCTTGGGCTCGTCCACTTGTTTACAAATCCGGTGTGTGTGAGATGATGGTGTTGTCATGGATCAAGTCGAGGACTTGACACGATTGAGATGGGTTGGTGCCCATTCTATTTATGTTGATATCTGTGACCAGTTCTTACGGTTACTGGAATTCTCTTGATGCATGCTTTATAGGATGTTGAACATGTCCTGCACTCAAAACTAGCTTTATGCAAAACTTTACCTATGTCATGCATTACCGTACCTTGAACCAAATCATGGGTTGCTTGAGTACATTCAAAGTACTCATTGGCTTGCCACTGGTTATTTAATTGACCGGGCATGGAAGAACGGAGTTGAAGAAGAGTTCTTTGGAGCGATCATGCGAACTAGGGCGTTTCGGTCGAGAATGCTGTAGGGTTAAGGAAGATGGCATGGGTTCTACTTATCGATGATGATTTCCGCTGCTATGTTTCATTTGATGTTCAGCCCTTAAGGCTTTATCGATGTAAGACTTGACCATGATGGTCACTATTTGTGTAAGACGGTATGTATGGATGTAAGACTCTTGTTATTCAGCTTACGTGTGTTCGGTGAGCATTGATCTCGGGATCCTTTGTACCGTGCATTCGATGATCACGACTTGCAAGTCGGGGTCCCCACAGTGATACGAGCCATCTGACTGTAGGAAGCCTTAGTTAGCATGGGCGTTAGTTAGGCGAGACTATCCCTAGATTACCCATATACCTATGTTTTATGTTAGCATCCCAAACAGGACACATTCCTTTATTGACCCTTCCCTTCCACTTTTTGTAGATGGCGCGTGCAGAGGACTTCACGACCCTTTGGGTTTCCGTGCTTCCTTGAGGATAGCCTCGGGAAGTGCCGGTTCACTCGAGTCCCCACCTTCTCCTACCACGAGCCTTTGGGTCGGCGGCACAGAAGGAGTATCACGTGGAGGTAGTCGTGAGGCGAATGGCGCCCGACGAGCTGGTTCTTTGAGGACCCCGGATGGCGACACTTGCTTCTCGCCATGGGCTGCTGCCCTCAAGGCCTTGACTTCGCCTCCGGGATCTCTGCCGAGAGATGGCAAGAGCCAGCCACTCGTTACCTGCCTTATCGTAAGGAAGGTGGCGGCGAACAGCGCACCAGCACCACCCTTGGGCGAGGACTTCCTCTCCGCTTCGGACCTACTTCAGCTTGTGTGCCGGATGCAGCTGACACAGCCTCGGAGTCGGCGAGACTTGGAAGGAACTCCATGAGACCAAGGCTCCTCCGCATAGTTGAGGAATGGCGGACAGGATCAAGAAGGATGGAGCACCCTGGACAGCCGCGATAGCTTCTGCAGGCGGACGACCCCCTGGTCGCAGGTGCTGAGGAGCACCTCAGCCACGCCGTATAATGGCAAAGAATCCATAACCTCTTCAAGACACCACCAGCAAAGCAGCGCCGTGTTCAGCTCCTTCACTCCTCCACTTCCTCAAGCGATGAGGAGGCGAGACAGATGATGATGAGGAGGAAGACCGGAGGAGCGGAATACCCGACCGAGCATTCCACCACTTAGACTCCGTTCGGGACTAGGATAGGCTAGCTCGTAGCCTATGGTAGGATAGGTCGTGTACCCCTTTTTGAGTCGAGTCTTTGTAATGGTTCTTATGAAACCATGTTATGTTGTGTTTGCTTTCAACTTGCTTTGATGAAGTCGTACTTTCCTTGGGAACTTATGCGACTACATTTCCCATTTAGTTTAATGCATGAGTTTGGCCCTTGGCCTTTGCTTTACTTAAATTGTGTCACCACCCCTTACTAGGCATTCCATCTCTCTTGCTTTCCCTCATTGTTGTTCCCTATCATGAGACCTTGACCACTCCAACAGGATGCTGTTGTAACACGTCTTGGTACCTCTACCCGGCGCAAGAAAGCGGAGGTTCTGCTGAGGCGAACCAGCCAGGACCAAGCCCAGGGACAGACTCCACCACCACCACCTCCTCCAAGCATGGATATGGCTCAGCTTCTCCAAGCTTTTCGAGAGGCGCCAAGCCAACACTGCAGCCCTCGGATGATTGCTCGAGTGTCAACCGCCCGGCCCGGTGAGACACTGACCATGGGCGTTCCACTGGTGGAGTTCAAGAAGCATCACCACCCACTTTCATCGAGGCTGCTGAACCCTGGATGCGAGGCAGTGAGTCCGCACCATTGAGGATCTGCTGGCACTAGTCGGATGCTGAGGGACCGTGACAAAGTGGCGTATGCTGCCTTGTCTCGGGGGCTGCCGAGCTTGGTGGGATGGATTCAAGGCTATGCATGTTGAGCAAGACATCACTTGGGACACCTTCAAGGCGGAATTCCATAGGCCCACATCCCATACGGACTCATGGCCATCAAGAAGCGTGAGTTCGAACCTTTGAAGCAAGGTAGCAACACTTGTCAAGGAGTACATCACGAAGTTCGGTGTTCTCTCAAGGTATGCCCCGAAGATGTCGACCTTGATCTTTAGCGGGGCGCTTCATGGAAGGCCTTAACCGGACTCTGCGATACTAGCTTGTTGTGTGTGACTGCCCGACCTTTCTGATCTGGTGAACAAAGGCGCTCATGCTTGAGGACAAGCGGCGTGCCTTGGATGACACTCATAAGCGCAAGATGATCGGCAAGGGTAGCTCCGGCAACGAAGCCTCGCCGTGGCAGCCAGCCCGGTCAAACCAACCTATCGGCAGCCAAGAGCTCTGCACCTCGCACCAACTATCCACCTCAGGTATGCCAACCCGGGCCAGCAAAACAACCCCAATAACAATCTTTGGCAAGGCGTCGTCCCCAATCAAGTCACTTGTTTGGGATGTGGACAGCAGGGCACTACTCAAAATTGCCCCAACAAGCCCAGCCCCGCCCCAATCTGCGAGAACCGAGGACAAGGCCGTGGTATGCCACCAGGAACCAAGCTCCCATAACTTGCCCAACAATGGCGGGGTCGTGTGAATCATGTCACAGCGGAAGAAGCCGGGAAGACCGGACGTCGTCTTTGGTGCGTTCCTTGTCAATTCAGCACCATAACTGTTTTGTTTGATTCGGAGCCACGCATTCTTTTGTCACCCAAAGTTTTGCATTAAAAGTGGCATGACCCTACACCCTAAACAACCCTATGGTGGTACAAACCCCGGAGGCGAGAGATGAGAGCCAAGATAGGATGTAAAGGAGTGGGATTACCATTAGCAGGTAGACTTCCTAGCAGACCTTATCATCCTAAAATCACAAGGCTTGGATGTGATCTTGGGAATGAATTGGCTCAGCAAGCACCAAGGCTTGATTGATTAAGCCAACGGACGGTCACTATGACCAATGACCGAGAAGTCGAAGTCAATTGCCTCAACCCCTCTTCTGCTCAAGCCAACCAAGTCAAGCTGTCATTGAAGTTGGATTGGAACAAGTGCCGATAGTATCACGAGTATCGATGTTTTCTGACGAGCTACGAGGAATGCCTCTGATCGGGACATTGAGTTCATCATCGAGCTCATACCGGGCAGGACCCATCTATAAAGCCTTATAGAATGGGATCGGAGGAGTTAGCGAAATTGAAGAAGCAGCTGGAAGAAGCGAGTTGAGGAAGGATTTATCCGCCTAGTGCCTCCCTTGGGGATCGCTGATTACATTTGTGGCAAGAAGGGCGGTACCATCCGCTTATGCATTGACTACCGCTCCCTCAATGAGGTTACAATCAAGAACAAGTACCCACTTCCCAAGATTGAAGATCTGTTTGATCAACTCAATGGGGCCAAGGTGTTCTCAAGATCGACCTCGGATCTGGGTACTACCAATGAAGATCAGACCCCAAGATATTCGAAGGCGGCATTAAGTAACCAGATATGGCTGTATGAATGCACGGTCATGTCCTTTGGATTGACCAATGCTGACTTACTTCATGTATCTCATGAATAAGGTCTTCATGGAATATTTGGACAAGTTCGTCGTTGTCTTCATTGATGACATTCTTGTCTTCTCGAAGTCGGAAGAAGAGCGAGCAACACTTGAGGATGGTCCTAGACAAGCGAGAGCACCAAGCTGTATGCCAAGTTCAGCAAGTGTGAATTCGGCTGCGTGAAGTTGGATTCTGGGTCATGTTCTAACGAAGAGGATTGTCGATCGACCTGCTAAGATTGAAGCCGTGGTGAATGGCAATCCCGAGCAATGTGAAGGAAGTCGAAGCTTCCTCGGACTCGCGGGATATTACCGCAAGTTCGTTGAAGGATTCTCAAGCATTGCCCGACCCATGACTCAGCTCTTGAAGAAGGACAAGAAGTTGAATGGGCCTTGAAGTCGAAGAAAGCTTCGAGGAGCTGAAGAAGAAGCTAACCACGCTCGATTCTGGCCACACGGATATACACAAGGAGTTTGTGATATATTGTGATCGTCAAGAATCGGATGGGAGGTGTTACGATGCAAGAAAGGCGAGTCGTGGCCTACCTTTCAAGGCAACTCGACCTCACGAAAGAACTCGCTACTCATGACCTTGAGCTAGCAGCGATGGTTCATGCCACGAAAACTTGGCGACATTACCTTTTGGGGAAGCGATGTGAGATATACGGATCACAAAAGTCTGAAGTATATTTTCACTCAGAGGAATTGAACATGAGGCGAGAGAAGATGGCTGGAGTTGATAAAGGATTATGACCTCGGTGTTCAATACCACCTGGAAAGGCTAATGTGGTAGCAGATGCATTGGCGGAAGGCTTGCTCCTTGAATGCTATCTTTGAAGCACAAGCTACCGCCTTATATGTGGAACTTGAAAGCTTGGGTTGGAACTGGTTGCACGAGTTCTTGGCCAACCTCGAAGTTAAGCCTACCTTGATGGATGATATCAAGAAAGCTCGAGAAGGGCATGAGAGTATTGAAGGCATCAAGAGGAAGATCAAAGCGAGCAAAGCCTCGGGATTCCGAGAGGATGAGGAAGGAATTGTGTGGTTTGGGAATGCATCTGCGTGCCCAACAAGGTTGAGCTCAAGAAACGATCTTGCAAGAAGCTCATGACAGCCCATATTCCATCCACCACGGAGGCACCAAGATGTATCAAGACACGAAGGAAAGATTTTGGTGTACGGGATGAAAAGGAGATTGCCACCTATGTTGCAAAATGTGGCGTATGCGGAGGGTCAAAGCTGAACATCGTGACCTGCTGGATTACTCCAACCACTCAAGGTTCAGTGGAAATGGGATAAAGTCGGAATGGATTTCATCCTTTGGACTACCTAGGTCAAACAAGGGACATGACTCCATCGGGTCATAGTTGACCATTTGACCAAGGTGGCCCACTTCATTCTGTCAAGACAACCTACAAGGGAACAGTTAGCAGATCTCTACATCAACCAGTCGTGAGCCTTCATGGTGTTCCCAAGGAGATTGTGTCGGATCGAGGAACCAGTTCACCTCAAGGTTTTGGAAGAAATTCGAGGCCATGGGGACCAAGTTGTCCTTGACCTTGCTTTCCACCCACAGAGGACGGAGGTCGAGACCGAAGCAGTGAATCAAATACTCGAAGATATGCTCCGAGCACTGTGTCTTAGCTTATGGAGCTAAGTGGGAGGATTGCCTCCCTTTCGCGAGTTCTCTTACAACAACGATTATCGAGGCCAGCCTCGGATGGCACCATTTGAAGTGTTATCTGGCGGAAGTGTCGTACACCTCTCAACTGGTCGGGCCGGAGAAGGACTTGTCTTTGGGCTGATATCGCCGTGAAGCGAGAAGAGCAAGTCCAGCTTGTCGAGGCGTCTGAAGTCTGCCAAGTCAAAGCGGAAGAGCTATCAGACTCACGTCGCGAGACATAAACTTCGAGTTGGAGACCATGTCTATCTCGGGTCACCCCTCTCAAAGGAGCCAGCGCTTTCATGTCAAGGAAAGCTCGCACCAAGATACATTGGCCCCTTCAAGATCAGCGGCGGCGAGGAGAAGTGGCTTACCGTTGGAACTTCCACGAACTTTACGATGTGCTGGCGTGTTCCGTGTCACAACTCGGAAGTGTCTCCAAGTTCGAGACAAGCCCGACCTCTACAAAGGCGTCAATCACCAAGCCATTGATCTTCAACCTGATTTGACGTATCGTGGCGGCCCATCGCATTCGGATGAGGCTGAGCGACACACTCGAACCGCACCATCAAGTACTTCAAAGTCAATGGAGCAATCACACGAAGCGAAGCAACTTGGGAGCGTGAAGACTACCTTAGATCCGAATTTCCGTACCTCTTTCAAGCCTAGTTTAGGAATCTCGGGGACGAGATTCTTGTAAGGGGGGTAGGTCTGTCACACCCTGCATTTTGTAACATTTCATTTTTATTAATAAAGCATGAAAATTTGGACCAACAAAAACTTTTGCATTATTTGGCTTTTATTTGGAGTTGGTTTTCTCTCTGTGTTTCTTTTCAAGTGCTTCTTGAAGTCAACTACTCTACCCTCTATACTTCATCTCCCTACCCCAAGCTTCTGACCAATGACCATGCCATGTGAATAGTGCTATATGGGATTTTCCTACAAAAATAATTTGGCGGAAAGTATTTTCTAAAATTAGTTTTCAAAAACCCTGGATTGAGGTTTGCCTTTGCAAGTACTTGATTAAGGGCAGTAAAAATCTTTCAAAAATATATTTGACTCCTATTAGATATAGGATGCCCGGGAACCACAAAAGTATAATTTTAAAGTTCTTTGTTCTATTTTATTTAAAGGCTTTTCTTAAGGCCAGAAATGGTCTTTAATAGGAAATAATTATTTTTCTGTTTCAAAAATATTTGACAAAATTTAGAAGCTCATAGGACATATATTGTCCATATATAAAGTTTCAACACATGGTCATGTTCAAAATATTGGTCAAATCCTCTAAAACCCTTTACGGATATTTCAAGCTTTTGAAATATTTACAAAAATATTCTCCAAAAATTCCAGGAAAATTCTATCATGTCACATATGACATATCTGTTGATCTTGCCAAGTCTCATGACTTGGAGAACAAGATAACACCATCAAAACCCTCAAAACCATTTCTGTCCAATCTAAGGTTTGATCAACTTTACATTGCCAAGTATGTCCAAATGTGCTCAAACTTGGTGGACATGCTTCATTGGTCTAATGATGCAACTGGACCAAATGGCACAGGTTGGAGAAGAGGAAATCTTGGTCAAAGTGCCTCAAAACCCTCTCGACCAAAATCAAGTTTGAACCACTTTGCACTACCAACTTTTCTCCAAGACCCCAACTTTGGTGAGCCTGATCATGTGACCAAATAAGGCTACCACACCAAGTGGCACATCAAGGAGAAATGATTTAGTCCTTGGATCTACACAAACCCATTTCTGCCCATTTCTAGGGTTTGCAAAGTTGCATTGGCAACTTTGTCCAAATAAGCTCAAAATGGGTGGAAGGCCCTAAATATATGTGACATTTCACCTTGGAGTATCTTGGCCAGTGAGGATCATTAGCTTACCAAAACTCCATCAAACACCTTACGGCAAAATACCTAAAAAGCCTCTTTTGCCACTTTCACTAATCTCCTTGAGTTAATCTCTTTGCCACAACCCTCCTCACTTCCCTCATCACCTAGACACTTTTCTACAGAAGAAGCAATGTGGAGGAAGGGGAATCAAGTTTGTCCTCTCTGGACAACATCTTCTCTCCTCTCTCCCAGCTTCTCTCTCCCTTCGCACCCAGGGCATCCAGGCCTTTCTGGTCTTGTCCCCTGCTTTGTTGCTTCCAGGGCCTTAAAGGGCCTTGCCTTGTGAAAAACGGATGCCGGCCAAAGTCGCTCTGGGCGCTGCTGAGCGCCGACCGTTGGCCTTGCGCCTCCCGACCGCCGTGCCTTCCCATCGCGCCGGTGATGTGCCTCGGCGTCTGCTACACGCCCGCCGTGCCGCCCTCTGTCTCCCCTCTCTCTCCCCTCCTGCGGTAGCGTGCCCAGCGCCCGCCCGGCTCGGCCAATGGCTGGCCTCACACAGCGGCGCTGAGCCCTCCCTCGCTCTCTCTCCTTCTCCTGGCGCCCTACTCCCTCCCACAGGCCCGTGGACAGCTCAAGCTCTCCCCAGCGGCCCCAGGCAGATCCATGGTGCCGTGAGCCCGCCCACGGTGAACCATGGCCAGCCTATTTAAGGCGCTCCGAGCCCTCCTCTTCCTCCTGTCGCCCCTCCACGCCTCAATCCACCTGGATCCACCCCTTCGCTCGAGCCGCCCGAGCTCGAGATCGAGCTCGAGCTCCGCCGCCTCGGGTCGCCGTCGTCTGGTCAGGCCCCCTCCGCCCGTTCTCCCTCGAATCGGCCTCCCTCGCCTCACTGATGCTCTCCCTCTCTTTCCCCCTCATTTTGCAGTGAGGAGCAGCCGGAGCCACCGGCGCCCAAGCACCTCCGCCCATGGGACCTCGTCGCCCGTGGCAGGCACCCGCGACCATCTCCACCACCACGGATCCGCGACTCTCTCACAGATCAGCGGTAGTCTCGCTCCACTTCCCGTGCCTGTATCGCCCGGCCGTGGCTTCGCGTCGCCTCTGGCGGGAGGTGAGCGGCGGCCGCCGTGGGGCCGACCTGTCGACCTCACGCATGCAGCGGGTGGGATCCACCGTCGGAGTTTAAAACGTCTTGTGGCAGCCTGAGACCAGCCGTCGGCGGCGTACTCGGCCTTCGCCGGCGTGGCGTCCGCGTGGGCTGGGTTTCCCCACAGGGCCTCTTCTTCTGTGGCCTCTCGGCCCGATGTACAGCGCCGTTCCTTTTCTTTTTACGTGATGTTTCCAAAAATTCCACAGGCGAATAATAATCCAAATGCATTGATTCCAATTTCTAAATTCCTAGAATATTGCAATCTATTTAATGGTGCAACTTTCACTCAGATCAATCACCTTTCCTTTTACGTAAATATTTAAATGTGGTTTTGGCATTTAAATGAGCCTTTGAAAATCCATAACTCCTATTTTGCTACTCAGAACCAAAACCAAAGTTGCCCCTCCTAGTTTTCCTCCTAGTATTTTACAAAATTAAGTTGACATTTTTGAGCACTTTGACTTTTCTGTTTTATTATTGCCTTATTTTTCCGTTGTTTTCTTGCAGCGTTAGATCCGTGTTGTGAGGTAGCTGAGGAAGAAGGAGGAGCAGTGCTTGAAGACTTTGAAGATCAAGCCAACCAAGGCAAGCAGCCCTTTGACCATGACTATGATGCCCTTTTATATGCATGTCATTTTAGCTCTTTATCGATGATGCATCGGAATCATGATGAGATGGTGAACCACATGGGTGGTTGCCACGATTACAATTCCTCGTTGATACTTGCATTTGTGCATGGCCCTACCTTCTTATGAGGTTATGCGGTGGGAGTAGCTAGGATGCAAATGTAGGTGCTACATAAAAGGGATGGGTTTGTGCATGATGAGGGAGGCAAAGTGATTTCAAAGGTATTTTGAAAACCCCATCGGGTGCCACTTATGCCGAGGAGATGATGAGATGGGTGACCACTTGATGGCGAAGTGGTGTGCCAAGTGAAAAGGGTGTGTGGTTTTCAAAAGCGGATTGGTGGAGTTGCGACCGTTACTCCAACCTTACATGCTTGCGACCACTCTACCCTTATATGGGAAAGGGCATTATTGAGTACCTAGACCGATACTAGCTTGGAGCCCGCATTACTAGTGGCGGGGAGAGTTGGTGCTCTCTCTTGGGGCGGGGTCGTGCCGGTAGGGTGACCATGACCATCTTTATGGGGCACCGGACACACCGTTGGTACCCGTGCGGTGGTATGTGATGGAAATGGGAGCAAGGCTCCATGAAAAGGTTGTTGAAATATTGGGCACGGGGTTCTTGCCAATCAGTGGACTCCATGTTAGTGTCGTCTAGGGAAAGGTAGTGATCGGTGCTTACCGGGTACTTGAGTACCATGGTCGTGGTTTGACACGGAAGTTCCCGGATCTAGTGGGTAAAGTGTGCAACCTCTGCGAGTGTAAAACTATTGAATAGCCGTGTCCACGGTCATGGACAGTTGGGTAACCGCTCTTGGGCTACGTCCACTTGTTTACAAATCCGGTGTGTGTGAGATGATGGTGTTGTCATGGATCAAGTCCAGGACTTGACACGATCGAGATGGGTTGGTGCCCATACTATTTATGTTGATATCTGTGACCAGTTCTTACGGTGACTGGAATTCTCTTGATGCATGCTTTATAGGATGTTGAACATGTCCTGCACTCAAAACTAGCTTTATGCAAAACTATACCTATGTCATGCATTACCGTACCTTGAACCAAATCATGGGTTGCTTGCGAGTACATTCAAAGTACTCATTGGCTTGCCACTTGGTTATTTAATTGACCGGGCATGGAAGAACCGGAGTTGAAGAAGAGTTCTTTGGAGCGATCATGCGAACTAGGGCGTTTCGGTCGAGAATGCTGTAGGGTTAAGGCAGATGGCATGGGTTCTACTTATCGATGATGATTTCGCTGCTATGTTTCATTTGATGTTCAGCCCTTAAGGCTTTATCAATGTAAGACTTGACCATGATGGTC